>VZTA01002824.1:457908-559458 GCA_013398855.1 Mohoua ochrocephala
CCCCCCCCCCCCCTTGTTTATAATTCCCACTCATTTTGACTCATCTATGCTGCAGTTTGTTTGTGCTTGTACTCTCTCAAACTGGTCTGTATTACTTTCACCTTCTACATTTGCCTTCCCCTCCCACTTGTATTTTCTTCTCCTGCCAGTGCATCTGTTTCCTCTTTCCCTTCTTTCCTGATGCTCTTTCTTCCTTTCAGCTGTTTCCACTGCCCTGTTGTCTTCACTGTTCCTGTTGGCTTCATCCCTCTGCAGATTGTGTGAAATCTGTTTCCTACATGGATAAGAGTGTGTCTCCTCCGGAAGCTGCATGGATGAGTGTGTCGGGCATGAATGCTCCAGTGGAAGTTACACTTTTAGGAACAGTGAAAATGGGATTCAAGGGAGCAGACAGTGCCTGACCAGCAATCTCATGCTGGGCTGTTTTCAACTGCTTTTCGGTGACTACTTTTAGTAAATGGGTAAAATTAAAAACTTTTACCCATTATTTAAAATATTTCTGCCACCTCCCTGTTGCATTCAGAGGTTTGCAACGTACGTGAGGGTGTCCCCCAAACGGTTTTGCTGCTTTGCTCCAGGTGACAGGGTAGATCACTCTGGTGGAGTGATGAGGATAAAAGCTAGTGCTGGCAGCCTGCAGGGTGAATCACACTGGAAACTTGCTCTTTTCAAAGGCAACATCACTTGATTCCTGCCCTTGCCACCACCCTCTGGAGGTTTGTGCCACCATGCCAATGCTTAAGCAATATTATTCTGTGGTTGTGCCCTGAGGGAGCAGGTGGGGATGGCAATGGTAGTTATTTTTAACCACTTCTCAGACTGATTTTTCATGCTTGCAAGGCAGAAATAGCCAGTCCTGCTAGCCAGCATGTTCATCCTGCCTCTCCTTCGTGTTGGACATCAGTCTTAGTGGTTTCTGTCTTTTTCCAGTGAGTTCCACTCCCTTTTCAGAGGCTGTTAGACATGATAATTTTATTTCTGCTTCCTAGACTGGAGGTGAGAAGACCATTTACACTCAAAGGGAAACAACCACTGCACTGAGTATCTGTATTGTGAGATACAAGCGTTCACTACACAGCGATGTCCCCGAGGGCTTACTTTGATAACGAATAGTTTGTTTCTTCAGGTTTCTGCAGTTTCGCTTGCTTGCTCTGTGTGGATGGACACAGTCTTTATAGGCATGGTGTGATGCATAGACCTTGCAGGCACAGAAGGAGGTGATGCCCAGCTGGTTATTCCATGGAAGTGGATGTGCTGTCATCAAAAGCTCAGGAAGGTCAAGGCATCAATGGCCAGTAACTGTTCTGTAAATGTGCACCTTTTGTCTTGGTTTGTTCACATTATTTCTCTGCTTGAGGCTGAAGCAGTTCAATATTACCATTTGTGAGTATTTTTTTAAAAAGTTCTCATGGGACTAAATGAAAATTTTTTTCATGCAGTTTCTTGGTTTAATGGAGAACATACATCTGAAGAGTAATTGTTGTGATGCTCATCCCTTTATGCTAGCTGATGTTATGGTTTCATGTTATTTGACGTACTAGAGCAGTTTTAAAGTATTTGTTTCATGGTGAGATACTGATGAGAACTTAATCCAGGTCAATGATTTTTTTTACTCTAGTATTCGATCTTAATCCAGGTCAGTGATTTTTTTTACTTTGATATTGGATCTTTCATAACTTATGAATAATTTGCCTCAGATACCCTTTCAGAATTGAAATATGCTGCTGTGGGGAAGTGGCTTTTGCTTAGTTTTCTATCATGCTTTCCTCATGAAAGTTCTCATTGTAAAGTCTAGCCTGCTCTTGTATGCTTCCTTTTACTTTATTCAGTGTTTATAATTGTAAGAATGATTTTTAACTAGGGAAATTCTTTTTAAAATTTGTTCTATCTAATTTAGTCGTATTCTTTTCCAACCATTATAATTTCTCTGTACTTACTTATCGATTATTAGTGTCTCAAGTGGAAAATAAACTAGAGATCTCGAGTGGCTACAGATTTCACTGGAAGGACACATGATGGCCAAATAACTTGTGTGTGGTGGGTTTTTTTCCTCCCCCTCAACTGACTTTGAAATGGGTATGCTTTTTTATTTTAATAAAAACTTTTTAAGCTTTCACAAAAGTAGGCATTGACAAAAGTGATTTCCATACTGTTGTGTTAGGAGGTCCTTGGATTTCCTATGCATGTTCTTCAGTGTCCTCTATTGCATACAAGAAATTACCACATTTAGCAGACAGGAACTTGACTTGTTTTGAGAGATATGGAAATGGGACAACTTAATTTTTGCTAGTTCTCTGCAACCGTCAAAAAAATTAATCAGAAATACCCTTGAGTGGCAAGGCATACTGGTATTGAAAAGGGAATGTCATTTGAACCGGTTTATTGGTCCCCCTGCCATCCTTAAAGAGTCATTTTCTCTGTGAATTGCAGAGAGCAGACTTGTACAAACTTCAGGTTGTGTCGTTTATTGATGGCAGGGTGTACACCTAACAGGCTTTAGCAGGTGTGTGGATACCTTGTGTCCCCTCCAGTGAGACTGCTGCCCCTTTCTGCCCTGCGGAGACTCTTGAAGCAGGTGGGAAGACTTGAGCAGGGAGGCCATGGGAGAGTTTGCCAAGAATTTGTAGGGAGGTGTTTGTGTCCTGGTGGGGTGGCCTCTTGCTGGTAGCAGATCTCGGCAGATTTTGGCAGACCTGTGAGTCACGTTCGGAGGATGGTTCGGTCAGTTGTGTGCAGCACAGCTGTTTTCAGCCGCGGAACAATGAGTCACAAACTTGTGAGTTTCCAGTCCTTGCTAAAGAAAATACCCACATAGCTGCTCTTGTGGTTTCATTTAGAAACAAGTGAGCAGTTCAAGAGTTAAATAATTAGACTGACTAGGTCAAGTGCTTACTGTATACTGATTTCTGGGTTTTTTTTAAGAACACATATTGAGAAGTGGCATGTCATTGTCACAAATGGAAAAATGCTTGTTTCTGAAAAAAGTGAACAGGATCTGAGTACAAATATTTCCTGAATCATATAGCCAGAAAATTAGTTGGAAGGGTCTATTCTAATTGTTTTGCCTAATTACTCTCCTGTCCTTGTTTCACATAACCTCACTTATTCTGATCTATTAAAAGGCTGTTGCTGAATATTTTTTCTGTCTAGTTGTTCACACTAAATTATCATCTTTCAACAAATCAAACAAGTTTGTCTTCTGCTACATGGGCTCCATGCTGCTATTCTGCTTATCTGACTTAAAGGCAAGAATCAGCCTTGCGGTATGGTTGTGTCCATTTTTCTGAAAACCACTATTGTTACTTCTCCAGTGCTGAGCACCATCTCCATAGAGAGGCAGAGGAAGATCTGTCTTTGTTACAAATTCCCAGTTACAAATTGCATATATATTGATTTTGTTATTCTGTCTAATCTCGTCTCAATAAGCTATTATGCCTTTTAGAAGATAGTAACTAATCCAGGATCATACTGTGTTTTATTTCGATTTCATTTTATTTAGCTGAATAGTCTGTAGAAAAAAAAACAATACTAAACAAAACCAGACATAAACCCAGGTTTTCTAGACGGAATTTAGGCTTCGTAGACATTCTTACAGCTTAGCTCCAATGTTTGCATTCAATATGTTATTTAAAAAAACCACCTAAGAAACCATTTGTGTTGAAGTGATGTTCTGTTAGGCAATTAGTAAGCTGATGCTTGTTCAGAGGCCTGGAAGTATGTTACAGCAGCTGCTTGTATTGCTTTTGTATGTGTTCTTTTGTATAATAGGTTTAAAAAAATATTTGCCTACAGCTTGCAGGCAGATGCTTTCATGGTCCCTCTGTTAGGTTGTATGTCTTCCTTTATGTGTGCATCAGTGCCGAAACCAGTTATGGGTTACTGCTAATGATGAAATTTTTAGCCATGACAAGAGTGACTGTTGATTTTTATGTAGATTTGTGTAAATAGCCAGTATCTTGCTGTGATTTTGGTGGGCCTTTTAAAACTTAATGTTGTTGGTGATACTACATTTAAGATGACAGGGATGTATTTATACAATCAAATTCTGTGTGGTGCTATCACACGCTGCTGCTAAATAACTAAATATTTAATTAACTTGTTCTGCGTGCATGACCACCTTAGACTTTAATAGGATTAATTTTATGAATAAAACAGGATCCAGCTCTCTTCACTGAGTTCAGAAGACCAGCAGAGCACTGAATGAGGACTTCCCAAGTTAGTGGTTCTCAGGTCTCCTTGGTAGATTAGTTTTTCTGGCACTGTTGTGTATGTTTCTCGTAAATTTAAGAGACGAAAATACGAGCATGAAACTAACAGTAATCATTTCCACAGCCCTTCTTTCAGGGATGAGGAATATCTTGTACAGGTGTTTTTAAAGTGCTTCAGGAAATTTGCTTTTCGTGAAGTCACCAATATATGTGCAGTGTTGTTCTGAAGTCAGTCAGCTGTGAGTCAGTAGCATAAAGGCTGGGATGAGTTCTTCACTTTAAAATTATCCTTAACACAGTTCATCATCTGTGGACACTTGGAATGTGCCAAAACTCAAAGCACATTGTACTTTAATAATTAGAATTATTATTTTGGTGCAATGTTCTGTAGTTCTTTTCCCAAGGTGATTGCGTAGCAAGAGAGCGGCAACATCTGGTGGCAAGATACTTGTACTTGGCAAGGTATTGGTGGTGGCAGAGTGCCCTGGGTGGTTATTGGAGTGGGGCTCTCGTGTGTGGGACATCTCCTTCTGCCCCGTGCTCTGAACAACTGCTCTTGGGCTCCATCAGCACCCCACGACTTTTGCAGTCTACATTGCAGGAACTGCCAAGATACAATGGCAGTAAAACTTCTGCTAGTATGGCTGGTTGCCTTTTGCACTGCTGAAGGGCTTAGTCATTGTGGGATTTGAGGCTCAGTGGAGACAATAAGCTTGCTCTGCATCTTGGGCTTCATGCTGCTCTCTTGTTGAAAAGGCAGCTTTCCTGTGTGGTCTTTTATGGTCTGCCATGGACTTTACCTGCTGAAGACTGAGGAACAGATCTTTTAACAATTATGTTGGGTTCTTTACTGAACTTGCCTTCATGTTTTTTTATAATGAGCTGTTTGAAACAACCATCTATGTTACAGTTACTTAAGAACAGTTTTCTTAATGGGATTGTAGAAAAATGATATTAGTATCTTAAGACTCAGCACACAGTATGGTTTGGTAATGCAGACTTCTCACTGGTGCTCACATACTCTGTTTAAAACCCTGATTGTACTGCATCAAATTGCTCAGTAGACTGAGAGTCCAGATAATGCTAAATTATACTCTGCTGCTCAGATTTCAAAGTGTTTGGTTTATTCACAATTTGATTATTTTAGGATATCAATAAATACCTGTGTTCTAGGATTTGAATTTTTTTTCTTCTCATGTTTTCATAAATCTCCTTCATTCTCATGAGACCATGCTCACGATTGTTTTACTTTGTGAGATGCCAAATTGACATCCTTTGAAATGAAGTTTTGGACCATTTCTTGGTGTACCTCAACTGTTGTTGTGAAACAAAGTATCAGTATGATTTAGCTGTCATATGAAATGGGCCACATATAAGAGGTGACAGTTGAATTTCTATGAGCATCCACTTACTTGCCTCTGCTGAGATGATCACAGCTGTTAGTTCATACTAGTGGAAGTAGGTATTTATGCAATTTTGACACATCTCCCACACAAATTTGGGCTGCCTTCAATGATTTGTTTCATTTTGGTAGACAGCTTGGAGTGAGTGAATGCAGCCTTTTAGACAGCAAGTGCCTATGATGGTGTACAACTGGAATGCTTTAAGTCAGCTTAACCTTTCTTCCACTGTTTGTCAGCCTTCTTAAGGAAGGAAGCCTACTGCAGCTTCACAGAGATTCATCTGATTTTAAGTTGGTGGTGTAAATTAAGGTTCTAAAACTTACCAATTCTTGCACTATACAGATACTTCACTTGAATCCCTTAATTAGGAGGGTTACGTGTCACTGAAGAAATGAAGTGCAGTTTGCCTAACACTGGCTGGATTTCAGAGTGACACGGTGGAAAACAGTTGTGGGTAAAAAGATATTAGTCTCTACATTTTTAGATTTTTAGATTTGTATTTTAACCACCTTTTCCCTCAGGATTTTTGGAAGTTGAGAACCCTTAATATTGTTGTGTCCTATTTATCACAGGAATTGCAGCTGTGGACCAAACCACAGTTTCATCTACTTCATTATCTCATCATCAACATCCAGACCAGATTCTTCAGAACAGTGATCTGTTCACATAGATAGCTGTGGAGGATGTAGTACCCAGGGGATTTTGCAAAATGCACGTGCTGAAGCTCGTTTTGTGCCCCAAACATTCCCTATACTGTTATGCATTATGGCTCATTATGCCATTGCAGTCTGCTGCATAAGGCACAGCACTCCAGTATTCTGTAGCTGTGGTCTCCTGTTTTAAAAAGGATGTAATGAAATGAGAAGTTCAGAGAAGGGCAGTAGAGGTTTCTGATGGTATTAAACAAACAGAAAAAGAAGAATTTGTCATCTTTTCACAAGAGGCAATATAGGGGGAGACTAAGAGGTCTGAGGAAAGAGAAAATTATTTGCTATCCTTTCCAGTGTGGAACCAGAGAGGGTGTCCAATGGAAGTGCAACTTTCGAGATGCCAACTGTATGGTACTCAGTGCAGGAAGGATGACATTTGGTGGCAGGTCAATATGTTGAAGCTCCAGAGAAGAAGCTTTTATACCAGGTGTAAAAATGTAGTCAGTGCACTATACAACTGAGTTTTTGCCTCCAATCCTGCAAATTTACTTTTGGAATTTGTTTTCCATTCATGGCTATTCCCACTGGTTTGTGGTTTGGGCTTCTGGACTTACCTGTTCTACTTATTTGACTTGCAATCCTTGAGAAGTATTCTCTGAATATATTGGAAACCCCTGTCCTTGCCACGGAGAGCATGGTCTAATAAACTGCAAACCTGAAGTGACACACCAGCAAAAATAGAACAGTGGATTTTTAAAATAGGTAACTAGAGGACAGTCAGATTCATATTGGGCAATCTGTAGAGAGCTGTAATTGCATCCTTAAGGTATTGCTGGGAATTTATGCCATGACCACAAGAGTTTGGAAAAGAATACACATATGCGATTCCAGAAAACATTAAAAGTATTTAATGAATCATGCATGTTAACACTAATGACTGTTAATAAGAATATTGTTCCTTCCTCTTGGAAATCAAAGACCTAGTACATGATCTGTATCTGCTGGTAAGAAATGGAAAAGCATAGGAGTTATTTGGGTTAGGCTCACCTTTAAAAGGAACTGACAACCCTGTGTAGGTCGTTAGCACCCCCCTCCCCTCCCCAGTTGTGTTTAATTTCCATTCAGGATTCAGTGCTGACAGCTTTTGAAACTTTTTAAGTGCTTAGAAAAGAACAAGTTAGTACATGCTAACTTAAAAATGCTCTTAAACCCAACTGTAGGTGTTTGTAAAGGGACTACATAGTCGAGGTCCGAGTCTGGCTTGCAGGGCCTGTGTTCAGGGCATTACAGCCACAAGTTATTCACAAAGGAGATCCAGTTCAGATGGTGAATTCAATGGTGCTTACTTTTAGGTGTGGGGTAGAAGTAAGTGAAAGGGACTGTGTTTCTGTAATGGAACTGAAGTCAGGTGTGGATCCCTCAGGAGAATTCTGTGCCTTTAGCCTATGTGGCAGCCTTTTGTCACACCTTCATAGGGCTTCTTACACCCCCAAATTAATTTCCCTTGCACAGGTATAGGGGAAGTAAGAGGTCTTCTCATGGTATTGCATTAACATTAGAGACTTGGTAAAAAAAGCACAGTCATGAATAAAAGATACCAAGATACAATGGAAGCGGCTTTTTAGTGTGCCCAGCTAACAATATGGAACAGATGTGCTGGGTGTTCTCTTTAGCACAGATGTGAAGAGCTGTGCTTCATGCTGTTGCTGTAAGGTTTTTCATGGTTTTGGTGTGGATGGATATAATTTTTGTTTTCTCTGACTGTAAAAGCGTTGAGAGCTAATTTCTTTGAGGCTTTCCATTCCTTTTGCTGTTCAAATGTATCAGTTAAGCTGGAGGCTTTAGGGTTCCTCCTTGCCAGTAAGTTTAAATACTTTAGGTAGGTATAGGTTTTGAGGTTTCTGACAATTGCTAATATTTCATCAACTAAATTGACATGTAAGTAACTAGAAAGCCTGTGTTGGGCCTGATGACAATACACCCAAGTAGGAAATCAGTGTCCTTTACAGTTTGCCATTTACAGAAGCAGTTTTCCATGTAGCAGTTGTAAATACACCTTATGGCACAGTGACTACTGTCTCACTTTAAATGGCAGTTGCATAAACAGTTTAGCTTGGAGCATTTTAACACCAAAATTTTAACACATTATTTTCTTGTGTTTGGCTTTCATTTCATGTCTCACACAGTGTAATCATTAGTGAGTCAAGTATTTTATTATTACCATGCTCTTTGCCCTTGGATCTTTCTCTCTTTTAGTCTATTTTGATTTTCTTTTTTAAACTTTTGTTTTCGTGTGTCTGTCCCTTTCCTGTTCCTTTTCCTGGGGTCCTCTTTTCCTTGTTACTGTCTTCCTCCTATTCATGTTCTTCTTAGGACTATTTTCCATGTTCCCTTTGTCCTCCTTTTTGCATTTGCTTGTAAAACACTCAGATCTTTAGAGCAAGACATTTTAGAGATGCAGCCTTGGGATACAAGACAGATAGGGCTAGTTATTTGAAAAGGTAACTAAGTACAGGAACTCCCTAGCTAATCTTCGTGCTTTGCATGCTTAATACTGTGTTCCAATTGCTGTTTTTTGACAAGGTACTGCAGAATAGATTTAGTCAAGTTTTGCTAGTGGGGAACAAAGGGCTACTCTAAAAACTGCCCTTTGCAACAGGATGCTGTCCTGAGTTCTCCCACCCCTGTCTCTTGCCAATTACGGTTAGGAAATTCCTGTAGTCGGGGCTTAATGGTCTCAGTATTCCCCTGTATTGCCAGTCTCATGGCTTGTGGGAGCACTTGACTTCAGGGACACAGAATTTCAATGCTTCTTTGCCCTCGCTTGCTCAACCAATGCCATAATGCCAAGGAGAGAGTCAGCAATGCATAACAAATGCTGAACTTTTTTCCCTGCCATCTATTCACTCCGTATCAGTATTAATAGAAGTGGAGCATCCTTTGTGCTTCCTCAGCTTTTTTTCAAGTTTCAATTTCCATTTTCTTTCTTTGAAGCACGGAGAAGAGCAAATGTACGTAAACAAAACTTCATACTCAAGCCAAAATGCAATAGACACAATTGAATAGTTGTCAGTTAGGAATTTTAAGAGCTTTCCTATGAATATTTAATTACTACATTAACTGAGCAAATAAAGAACATGCTATTAATATTCATACCGTGTTAGCAGTGGTTCAGAGGAATTTAATATGTTTTATAGTTCATACAGCATCTTGTGTTGTGTAGGCCTTCAAAGAATGCCCACATCTAGAAAGGTAATAACACTACAGGTCTCCCTAGCTGTTCCTGAAGCCTATGAATTAAGGAGTGTCTGTTGTTCTTTGCATAGCACATTTCCTAGTAAAATTCTTCAGTTATGTAATGGTACCAGCACCTCAAGCAACTGTACAAAGAGCTCAGTGTGGTGTCTCCTCCATATTTATTAGTGTACCTGCTTTTTGTGGCTTTTTGAGAGCAAAGTTTAGGGGGTATTTAACATTTGCCTGGTTTACTTCTGCTTAGAGCTTTGGAAATATTGATCCTCCGAATGACTGAGGTGGTTTGCAGAACAAGAGGTCAAATGCAGAACGTAAAACTGAATTCCTTTGATGGGAGTGACATGTTCTTCCTGTGTGCATTAGTTGATTTTTTAGATGTAATTTGCAAGTTAATAGATTTTATCTAAGAGTGAGAAAAAGAATAATGCTTACTTGCCTGGTAGCTTCCATTTGTTTACTGAAAATAGGAGCACTCATCCTCTCGTGTTGACTTGGTCTTTAAATTCCTTATGGCCCTTTTGCCTTCACTTAGTAAGACTCTGGCTTTAAAGATTTTTCCAAGAAAAGCTGCACACATATGAACAATAAAAATGTTACAAATGCTGTTCCTGAGTCCCATATTGCTCTTATTCTCTTGCTGGCTTATGAAATGACATTAATAGATGTTGAATTAAGACTTCATCAGTGGGTCCATACTTCATTCACTTACAAATCCTTACAGCTATTTTTTACTGCATATAGTGATAATTACTCCTTTTGGCAGAGCAGAACTAATCTAATGTACTTTGGCTGCTGAAATCTGTGAAGGAGCCAGGAATGATTTCTGTGTTGAATTGTTAACCCTGACTGTACAGTTCTGTCAGTACCACAGTGGGGCTTTGTCTGATTATCTATTAATCTGGTGTCAATTAACATACAGATAGTAACAACAAAAAAAAAATTGTGACATCTAGTAGAAGTATAATGTGCTCCTATTTTGGTAACCCTCCTTTTGGAGGGATTGTTCTGTCAAAGATGGCATGTGTTGGGGAACTGTCCAGCCTGGCTTATGGAAAGGAGCTCTTGATATATGAGCAGCTGTATCTGTAAGTACTTAATTTTCTCCCTTTATTGCATGTGGCTGAAAGAATTTTAAGGAAGCTGGAAGTTTCCTGTGCATGCACACTGTGTAGGAGCTGATGAAACCCTTGGGTCTGTATCTCTAGTTACTGTTGCTCTTTTGTGTGTAGGTTCAAGGTACAATTTTGGCCTTGCTGCTGTGTACCTTTGCTACGGTCACAGGATCTTGACTTGGTGACTAGAGGTGATGGTGCTGTTTGCTCACAGTAGCCAGTTCTGGGATCTCTCTCAAATTTGGACTCAGCAGGATTTGAACAGCATTGTTATGAAATTTATGCTATTTCTATCAACACAGTTGTTGCAACAAATACCGAAACAAGCGAGAAGACAAAATCTGCAGCCCTCAGGGCATTAATCAACTTCTTGAAGGAAATTTTGAGGAGACAAGTTCTTCTGTTTTGGTGCTTTCTTTCACTGATTTTTATCAATCTTGGTGACAGAAGGTACAAAAGCAATTCTTCCAGTTAAATCCATTATGGAAATGTTCACATTTCTCCTCTTGCTTAACAGGTATAAGTGCAGTATTTTCCCTTTTGTGTATATTCTCAGGAACAGAGTGGAAATAAAAATGAGAGATTCCCAGCTAATCTGTCCTCATCAGCATTCCAGGAACAGATAGGAAAGGTCAGGAGCTCATGCTTTGCAGTAAGCACTGAGGGTGTAGAAAGAGCGGGTGTATAAGTGGTTATGGCAATAGTCTGCTGTTCTATTCTTCTGACTTCAATTCTTGCATAATTTTGCTTTTCTAAGAACACAAGTAACCGACAGAAAAATCTCACATGTTCACGAACCTGTATGTGCTTCCTTGCATGTAATATCAGTATTTCACAAATTAAAAAAACAAAGCAGTTGTGCCTTCTGAGATGTGTGAAGTGAAGCCAAATTTCCTCCTCTTGTTGCTTCTTTTATATACTCGTTTTGATAGTCTGGCCTTTCCTCAACTATTTTTGCCATAACATGCTTGCTGTAATGTCAAATAAGGCTTGCATATAAGGCTCTTTAAAGACAAGGCAAAGGCAAATAGCTGCAGCTGTGTAGTTTATAAAGCGGTGCCATTTAGAGGAGGAATAGGAGGGGAAGATTTCAGGACTTCCTGTGATTGACATGCCTGAATTCTTCCACAGGAGGTAAAGTGGATTTAGTGGGCAATAGGTTAAGCAGAGTCCCTTTTCTATGTTTTTACTCTTTTATCATAGCTTCTACATGATGGTGGCTAGCAGCAACTGGCCTCAGTCCTCATGCAGTTATTGGAGTCTAAAGTCTGTGTGGGGCTTGGGAACACAACATGCAAAAAAGCCGGGGAAGTGCAGTGATGAAGGGATGAGTATTCCATGTCAGCAAAAGTGAATCACAGTGGGGGAAAAACACCTTCCCTGGCACTGAGTGACAGGGATCCAGTTTGGTTTTAGTACCCCTTATAGCCTAGCATCTCTTTAGACTGTCTTAAATCAGGCTTCAGTATGTTCCTCGTTTGTCTTAATGCAGTATGGATGTCTGATCCAGACACAAGGGAACTGCCAGCTTCCCAGGCTTGTGACTAAATATCCCTGCTTGTGACTCAATCATGATAATAAAAAGGAGGTGGAAGTTGAAATAAATACAAATAGCTTTTTTCCCCTTCTCATTATTGGTAATTAAAATAATAAAAAAAAGTGAATTAGAACTCTGTCTTTCCTGAATACTTGTCATTTCTTGGCCTTTCAGTTTTCACTCGCCTGACTGGTGTTGCTATGTTGGAATTTCATTAAATGTCTTGTGGCACAATTTGATCTTCAGAGCTCTTTGTGTTGGTTTCTGAACGCCTGTAGAAGTGCTTTTAGTACAAAGGATACATCTAGATACTGAATATTATGGTCTGTACCAAACAGACCTTTATTCCATTGAAGTACTTCAGTGCCAAAATATATATTTTTGAGAAATATCTCTTAGATTACGTGAATAGAGGTTATATGATTTTTTTCTTTTTTCTTTTGCATTTCATCTTTCACTTCATTAAAGGTCTGGTTAGAGAAATCCTTCTTCCCTGTGGGCAGCTTCAGCCCTGCCTGTGCTTTTAGTATCTAATTAGTCATTTCTATTCAGTGCCCTTTGTGAAATATTTCTATGCATTTCTGTCAGCGCGCATAACCATGTCTCGTGCGGAAAAAGCCTCAAATGAATGCTTTTGTGTGAAGTGGCAAATATTGTGGTAGAAAACAGCATACTATTTCTGTGGAACCTGATATAATTTGGTTTGCCCACTGTCTTGTGTTAAAAGTTCAGACAACTACTTCAGTCCCAATTATATAAACCACACCTGCTTTTTTAAGGTGGTTGACATACTTTTTTTCACACTTGCATGTCATTTCAATAAATGTTGTGTTAGTGCCTCTTGCAAAATTAAATTCAGTGCAGAATGGACCAGAGGCCACTAGAATTCTAATCTATTCCGTAAAAACACAGTGGTTTATCACAGGAGTTATACCATTTCAGCAACCCTGACAATGGCTGTATTATGGGTTTGTAGTAGTGTGACTATTTATGCTGTGGAACATTAGGATGCTTTAGAAATATCTTTATAACCTATAGCTGTTAATATGGAAAACTGTTTTCAGGCTTCTGAGCCCCAGTCACAGAATCACAGAATGCTGATGGGTTGTGATTTCTGTCCATCTGTCTCTGGTGCTGGATGTAAACTCCTCTCATGGCATGAGCAGGAGAGAAGTTGTATTTTTCACTAGTGTTAACTTTTTTGGACTCATGGCTTATACTACCTACTGCAATATTTTACTGATCTGTGTACTGGGAATTCTGGACTGCTGTCTCCTAATATAGCCGTGTAGTTAAAAAAGGGGTGAAAAAACACATCATTAACTATTCCAAGGGAATGTTTTTAAGTTATTTTTTTTTTTTCGTGAAGAGGAACCAATTCTTGTACTGAAAGACAATGTTTCCTATGGAGGAGACTTTGAGTGAGGTTTAGCTCTCCTTGCATCCTCTGAAAACTGGGCACCCAACCGCTCTAATGATCTCCCTTGCGGTGTGCCGAACTATAATGTTTTCTTTTGAAAAAGAAACACAATAATGCAGTAGGTTTCCAAATATCCTGAGGACTGTACTTGCTAATGAGAGACTGCAGACTGATGGTGCCTTTTTCCTACTGCCAGCGAGGAGGGTTGTCTTTTATAGAACTTCCTAGATTTTAGCAGTATGCTCTTTTTTAATTTGGAGGCTTCTCTTACTAATTTGTACTTCTTCATACAATAACCACAGCGATAAAAATCTTTGTTTTCAATGAGGGAAACTGTTTCTTTAGAAGATTGCAGTATAAAGTTTAGGAGATAATTCTGAAAGTTTTCTGGGTAATATGATCAAATAACTTTTCTGAAATATGAGTAGCATATAACAAGGGGTTTTTTAAAGTTTTTTTTTTCTCATATATTGTACTGCAAAATGAATTCATTTAAATATGAACATGCTTTTGGTTTTAGTAGTTTCACAGCTTTATCCTTGTAGCTGCTGTGGTTAGCTTAATAGTTAGTAATAAGAATTTCATTTTCATTTTCCAACAGAAAACGGATGGATACTGAATCATTATATGGCCAACTAAAACTCACTAAGCAGTCTTTGAACTCACAGGGGGTTAGGCTGTAATGTCAGGATACCTATTTTGCTGAAGGCACACACTCAGTGATGAGGTGGTCCCATCTCAAGCGCAGGCAGATTTGGTAAATGCTTACCATGTGGTTTGTAGAGCCTACAAGACATGTCACATGTTATACGGTTATTTTATATTAGATTATAATTAGGTCAAACCTGTTTAACATAATGATACATGTTAAATTAATGAATTGGTATTTAAAAAAAAAAAAAAAAAGAGGGGCAGGGGAAGACAGGGGGATTAGATTCTTCTTTGGTCTTACTGTTAGAATATTCCAAAGAATTTAATTGACTACTTAGAGTGTAGGTGCTTCAACATTTCCTTTAAAACACGTGGGATTGTAATTTCTTGTAATATGCTTTCTAATCTGCTCAGATGTAATTCATAATAACGACAATTTAAACAAAAGGCCGATGTCAGAAAATTGCCTCCAAATTTAAAGAAATTTGAAGGAACTAATAAATCTTGTTGGAAAAATGCTGCCATCTTTATCTTTTATTGTAGGAGATGTCTGTTAAGAATAGTTGGAGAGATTTTGCAGAAGGGCGAGGACATCTTGTTTGTGAATAACTGCTGATCCATTAAATGGTTCTTTTAGCTATATTAAGAAGCTAAATGCAACTCACTAAAATGCTCTTTAGCAAATCTAGGTCAGATTTTAGGCCCATGACAGCTCCTGTCTCTTCCTTAACTTCTTGCTCTCTTTAGAGGTAAACAATTTAATGCAGCTGTAAGCTTTCTTTTCACTGGCAGACTTCAGCATTAACTAATATAAACTCAAAACTTAGGTTTCATAAAGGAAGCTGAATTTTCCAGTGAGAATCACATCTGTCAGTGGTTTTGAGAATTTCGATGTAAGAAAATAGATGGGTATTCAGGTTGAATCAGTATTGTGCATTGCACAAACCTAGTGGCCATTGATAGCTTTTAAGAAAAATAATAAAAAATCGGGTGAAAAATATAGCAGAAAACAATAATAACTTTGTATGCGCCATCTTGTTTTTAAAGCTCATTTTAAAGACCAGCTCATTTTCTGATTCTTTCTGCTAGTGTGATGGAGGAAGACGTGCATATGTTGAACATCTGTTGGCCTTCTAACCTTGCAATTTTGACTTCAAAATGATAATCTTTGCAAAACTAGATAAGCTTGCCACATTGACTAAGCAAGCTAGACTAATTCTTAAAATTCCACTAGGCATAGGGGCAAAGCAGTCTGGCATAAATGCAGCGTTGTCCTTGAGCAGCTCAGTGCGTAGCCCAGGCATGAGTGCCCCATGTGAGCTGGGAGGCACGTGCTGAAGAGGCTCTTTGGAAGGGGGGAAAAGGGTGGAGGCTGCAGATACAGCTGGGAATCCTTACTATTGATGAGGTCGTGGTCAGTCACAGGTGCTTTCCTGGGAGCTTTGGGTTGCACCGGGATGGCTTTTGTGACGCTTTGTGATGAGTTTGTTGGCTGTCCTGATGTCCAGAACCATCTACTGGAGCTGTCTGCTCTTGTAGCATCTCTCATTTGAATTGGTGCTTTCCTATGTGTGCCCTTGCTGTAACTCTGGTCTGTCGGGTGCTCTGCTTTTTCTGTGCCTCACTGGTTAGCTCTGGGTAAGATGTGAAGTAGGGCTGCCTGTTGAATTGGTATGGCTGTGACACCCAATATCAAAAATGCTGCTTTGATCAAAACAGGAAGTTGTAACATATAGCAATTCTATAATCCATCCTAATATGAGTGATCCTCATGAATCCACTAAAACATGGAGAACTCTGTTGTAATATTAAGTTGCTGTGTCAGTACTTTTAAAATGCATATTCAAAGCACGGTGCGGGGTCCTTTGAAATACTGCGGCTTATAAATATTGTATTTGCTTTTGAACTGTGGCTCAAAAGACTACAACAGCATCTTTACGAAGCTGATGTCCTCACAAGGTGCTAGTACCTAAGAGTGCTAATCATTATCAAGAATGGATATTGCCCTTCTTAGCTATCCCTCTGAAGTTACCAATGCTCTTGATAGTTGCTGCCTTTTGGCCTGGTAAGGTCTGGCAAACAAAATAATCCACAGGAAAATGCATTAAAAGCCTTTGAAGGAGATCATTGTGGCAGAGGCTTTATTCTTTTTCAGACTCAGATGATCATTGATGCATGTGAATAACTTAAAGGGAAATAGCCTTTGATTCAGTATGGAAATCAAGGTGGTCTGAGGATCTTAAATCTCTGCTAGGTAAATTTAAATGACTTCACTGCAAGCTTCATCTGCTTCTGTGCACCAGCTGGAGAATATGTATTCATAAAGTCTTTAGTGTGTGAAAACACAGTGCACATGCATTCATTAAACATTCAAACGAGAATTTAACAGATGAAACGCTTGATTTATACATGAATAATAACTTTCACATATTAATGTAATTTTGTTAAGGTAACTTATTTGTTTTGTTCTGTGCTGTCTGTAGGGAGCTGAAAAGTAAGTCTGTATTTAGGCTACTATGTATCTAGTAGCATATTGTTGTGTCTCTTTGTTTATGTAAGAAGAGGGAAAATAGTTTCTGTTCACAAAGTGTCTACTCAGAATTTGGTTAGCGTTTTTGAATCTGAAGAGAACTTTTATGGCTGAATTAGGACCAGTGGAGGATCACAGCATAGTGGAAGTGCTGACTTACTAATAATTTTATTGGTGAATTATACAGTGTCTGTGACCAAAGTGAGGACATATATTGCTAATTTACACACTTGACACTTAGCATTTCTGTTTTCTTTCCCCTAGTTTCTCTGCTTGAAGAATATAAGGACTTTTCTTTCGGCATGTTGTGAAATATTTGGAATGAAGAAAAGTGAACTTTTTGAAGCGTTTGATTTGTTTGATGTGAGAGATTTTGGAAAGGTAAGCATCCTCTTGATTATATCCCGAGTAACACCTGTGTTCTGCTGCTTGGGTATAGAACACTTTTCTGGTAGCTGTGGTGTAGAAGTTGTGACTAATGGATGAGCATTCATTATGAAAAAATAGTGGGGAAGAATTAAGAAAGCAGAAAAATTAGGTTTATATTGGAGGGGCTAATAAAGGACAGAGAAAAATACTTGGCAGGAAAATTCTGAGCGTGTGAAAAGCCAAGATAAATGGTTTGAAAGATGCTGAGTTAAAGGTAAATGAAATGGAAGAAGATAAACTGTGGGCGAGCGCTGTCAGGTGAAATCACTTTGGCATAAGTTGTGTGGATTTGGAAAACCCGGGCCTGTGCATTGTGAGACCACGTGGCACACAACATGTTTCTTTAGTCTCAGGTGCTTGAAATTCACCCAGATAACCTATCATAGCTGTGTCTGAGCTTTACAGCAGGTCAGGAAAAAAACAACTAACTGTCAAAAAAAATTTTACAAAGGCAAGTTATGTGACTATTCTAATGTACACAGTATATTTACAGTATATTCTGTAAGTCTATGAGTACTTATTCTACATGTAAAGCTTTTTCCAGTCTGTTGTTCAGCCTCCTACATATCTGTTTGATCTGTCATTGCCAACATGTGTTTAGTTCAACTTCAGTTTCTGCTTTTGAGTCATAGTATCATTACCTTAATTTCACAGGAAAATGTCTAAAAATTACCTAAGTAGCACTAAAAAGAGTGATTTATTCAAATTTAGTATATCTGAAGCATTATTGCTTTTTTAAAAGAGATCATAATTTTACTATCTGATTTTTATGCACTGCTCTTTTTATAAGTAGGCATAGAGGTAAAGATGATGTAAGAGTGCAAGAATGAATCAGGGCTGCAATATGATTGTTTGAAATGGCTCAGTGATTATCATTAACCAAAATGTCTAATTATTTTTCTCAATCTTTTGTCTGGTTTTAAGTCACTTGAGCATTAAATTAGATAACCTGGTAATTTCACCTGTTCTTCAGTTTTGCTGAACATCTTCATAAATCATATTAAAGACAAAGCATTTTGTTAAAATGTGGTCCTTTTATACATATTTGGCTCATTAAAAATGAGATTTGTTTTTGTCTTGATTGTGCAAGCAGTGGAGCAATTTAAAATTGTTGGGTTTTATTTTTTTGTGTGCATTAGCAATATCTTAAATAAAGATATTGAAGTCAGATATCTCAGTGCTTGATTCAAATCTTTGATACCTATGCCTAATGCACAGAAATGTTTTCATATTATGTGTTCTAATTACTTGCAGAAAGTTTCTTATTTTGTGCCATGTAAACATATCCTGTTTTTAATACAGTCTAGTTTTGAAGAAAGATTTTGCAATGCAAGTTATTATTCCTGCGTCATTGAATACCCAGTAAACAAGTTCTGAATTAATGGTGAATTTAACCCAAAAATGTGTTTCTGGTACTCTTGACATGAAATTTTAACAGAATTCATTTTAGAATATGATTTTATGTAAGTAGAATAACTGATTAAAAAAAAATACTGTATTTCATCCCTGATACTTAGTATTTAATTTCTCTTTCCAAAGTCTATTTGGATGTAGAGACATGGATTTTTTTACTGTTTGCTGCCACAATATAGCACAAATAGACTGATTATCCCTGGCACTGATTTTCCAATTTTAGTGCATACAAACAATGAATTCTCTAGCCTAGGTCAGCTTTCTTGGAAAGCTATGAGGTGAAAACGCAGTGACAAATTTGAGAGGCGCTGCTGTGTGGGACCTCTCGTGAGGTGGGCTCTGCGCGTGGGAGCAGCTGCTTGTGCAGAGGTGGAGATGCTGAATTGAACAAGGCTCTGCAGTCCTTGCAATAGCGGTGTTGGGCAGCTTTTAGGTGCCTGATGGCTCTGCTGTTCAGCTGTTTCCATCGGGTGCTTGTGTGGAAACTTGCCACGCACAAGTGGAGCTCGGAATAGGCTGCATTCAGAAGGGCTGGGGGCTGTGTGTTTTATACTGTGCAAATGAGCGTGTGTAGTGAGCTTCTGAAAGGGGCTGTGAACTTCAGGCCATCTATGGAGGTGGAAGGAAAAATGGTGACTATTAAAATGAATAAAATTGCAAGTAAAGAAAAGGTATGCCAAGTTATTTGTGTGCCTTTAAGTGTATTGTTTGTACGGTTAGCAGAAAATATCTCAAAGTGGCATAAGATTTCAATTGCATATCTGATAATGTACTTACTACTTTGGAAATTCTGATTGTTAGTAACAGTGGTGAGAATAGGAAAGTGTATCTTTTTCAAGTTGTTCTTTGCTTTTCAACTTTCCCCTTCATTATATTTTCCTGTGAATAACAACTGCAATACAGCTGTACATCTCCAGCTTCCTTGAACAGAAGTTGTATGTATGCAAAAGGCCAAAGAAATAGTGCTGCGGATTTTTCCTGCTACTGCAACCAAGTCATCCTGCCATTTCTAAAAGAATTCTTTGAACTGCTCTCTCTAAATGTGTATAAAATATGAATGATCTTAAAATGATTACAGGTGCAAGCAAAAAGGGGAGTATGATTTAAAAACACTGTTTTTCAAACTGTTGCTCAAATAGGTGATGTGATGAGTGTGTTCATTACCTACAACCTTTTACGCATTTGAATGTACTGGAAGCTGTCTTCAGATGTCAGAAGCTGGCGAGTACTTATTAGTGATGAGATATAAATAAACTGCTGCTGAGGTGGCTCCGTAAAGCTTATCTGTTACTTTTGAATGTTTCAGTTTAAGTTATAAAGGAATTATTACTGAATTTGTCATTTTAAGATGGAATGTTTTGTTTAGTATGACAGACTTCAGTGGCTATTAAACATGCTAGTGGAGGGAACCAGAGAAATGTGTCAGCTCTAAAGGGACAATATGCCTTCAAGGAAGTAAGGTTGAAGGGGAAAAATAAGGTGAGAGACCTGGTGAGGGCAACTGTGTTTTTTTGAAATATTCTGATGTTTTTCAACTCTTGAAAGAAAATGGCAGACAAACCCAGAGCACTGTAGAAGTAGCAGCTGTATCCTGCACATAGAGTCATAAGACTTTAAACAGCCTTGTGAAATACTGGTTACAAAATGTTTGTTGTAATGGTGAAACTTGCACTTAATAGTTAGAGGTAAATGAGCTCTTTCCAGGTGCTTTGACATAACGTATGAAAATTTGACATGAACTTTGTGTTCCACTTTGCAGAGACTTTGATCTCTCAGTGATTAGAGAAAAAGAAGGATGTATGTGGAGTGGATGGGAATCAGAGGTGGAGCTGAAGTAACAACATGTAAATAGCTAAAGATTAGGTTAAGAAATGGAAGAAGGCGACCTCATGAGTGTGTTTCATGTGTACATTCTGTATGAATATTGATATTAGCTGTTACAAGATAAGAGTTTTCTCCCGTTTCAAATATAACAGTACAGAGTTTCTTGTTTTTAGGCTGACCGTGGTTGAAAAAAGAGGGGCTACATTACACAGGAATAGGAAAGTTCTTCAAATCATGCTTTTAAAACTATATATAGCTTGATTTTCTTGGAATTCTATGGTATTTACCCATTCCCACTCATTCACCTTTCTATCAGTAAATTTCATTGTTGCTGCATTAAGTTCCTGACAGAGCATGAAATGCTCTCCCACGCACTGGAGGTGCCAGACAATGTTTTCATTATGAATTCCATGCTGGAGAGTCATTTTTCACTACCGCAGGGTTGTCAGGTTCTTCCTTTCTACCTGTGTGCCAGAAAAAGCAAATACTGTTGGTACTTGTTCTTTCAGCTCCGAGTCCTGCACACTCCAACAGCAGCCTTTGCTGCTTGGTGTGCCACAACAAATTGTTGCTATCCCTATTCTCTGAAGGAGGCTTGTAACTACTGTGTTGCAGAAATGGGAATCTGAGGATTAGTTCTGGTGTCTGTTGATGTCAACAGATGCTCCCTGGCCTCAGAGACCTGTATTTGGGGTCCTGTGGGGGCAAAATGGTGTCCAGATGGTGTCAGAAAAACACCTTTTGTGTGCTCTGCTTTTAAATTTTCTATAGAATGTGTAACTGATCATGGAGTGTTTCTGTGATATAACTGATCTAATATGAACATAGCAATAGACCCCTCTTGTAGGGATCCTGCATTAGATGTCTAGAAATAATGTACAATATTCAATTGTGATTTTAAAAAGACAATAAGCTCAAATATCAAGTGCCACCAATGAAATAAGTACCTAATTGTTTAAAAGCATGTAACATAACATCTGGTGTAGCTCACTCTCTGGTGACACTTAAAAGGCTGGTTTATGTAAAAGCAAGCAACTGCTGTGAAAATACTGAGTTGCATATACTCAAGTCATGTAGTTTGTGATCATTTTAGTCCCTCCCTTACTGCAAAGGAAATTTGGGCAATGATGCAGGAGAAAGTCATGCTGAAGTTGAAAATCCTGCTGTGTTAGTATTCCCTCAGGTTTAACGGATTCCAGGAAGAATGGACAGATGTGCATGAGATACACACACCAAAATCAACACAGCGAAATGCAACCGTTACAAAAAATTATATACCCTTCCAGGAAATGAGAGGAGGAAAAGTGTCTAAAAAATCTTCAATAAAACTGAAACAGTTGAGATTATCTGCAGTTGTTTCACGTTTTATTAGTTGAATTTAATCAGTGAGATAATAGAGCAAAATATGATCGCTTTTCACTCATAAAGTCATATCAAAACTGCAGAACATGGGGGAACGTGCCAAAACATTATAGTATTTTTCTGTAAAGATATTAAAATGAAGAAAGAGATTGACGTGATAAAAACAAGCCTATCAATAAAAGCAGAGCTCTGTATGTTCATTGTCTGGGCTCTTTTAGTTGTAAAATAAAATAAAAAAAAAAAGAGCTTAAAGGTTTGCTCAGTAAACTAGCTGTACAATTGTTTTTGGGAGTAGCATTTCAGTGACATGGACTGGTTTGGGATGAATGACGCTTGAACTTCCCCAAGGTGTACTTGTGCATGTGGAGGAGTGAAGAAACAGAAGATAGGGACAGGTTTCAGCTTTCTTCTCCGTGGAGACATTTTTGGACAAAATGAACAAGAAAATACTAGCCTGTTGCAAAACTGCTGAAATGCTTGGCGTGTTGGGACCTTGTTTGTTAGTTATTACTGCTGTTTGTATAGAATTACATAAAAGTCAAGCACTTAGTAGCCTCCCTAAAAGCATCCCTTAAATGGTAAAAAAATCACTTCCAGCTCCAAAAACCATAAATCATAGTTTTGGGCAAAGCATTGAGGTGGGTGAAGAAGTGGGGTGAGTAATGGTATATAGCTCATGAACCACCTTTTTGGGAAGTCCCTGAAAACTTACAGGAATGGTTTGCCGTGGTGTGACCAGGGGAACCACTACCAGTGCCAGACAAATTTAGTGTCCTTAATTGTAACGCTGTGTTGCAGTGGTCGTTGCCAAGTAGTCTACAAATTTCTAGGCATATAACTTCAATAAACCTAAAACCATTACCAAGAGCTTATAGCGTCGGCATAAGGCCTGAATATTTCAGAATTACGGTCTTGAATGTTTTAGTGATAGAATACTAGTGGACTATCACCTCACTGGTATTTCAAAATGGATTTTTATTAATTTCTTTCAGGTCTGTTATAACTTTTCAAGTTGTAATGTTTGCTTCCAATTGATGAAAAGGGTAACAATAGTGTTTGGGTTTGACCACATAACAAAGTGTTGAACACACCACAGATATTTATCATTAAGGAAAAATTCTCATCCAAGGGAGTGCTTGGGATATTTCTGTTCTTCTGTAATGTAGTTCTGTTCAGTTTTTCTGCAAACGTTATCAGTTAGAAAGCCAAGGTTAACAAGAAACTGTTAATATGAGAAAATAAAGCTGAGTTTCTGTGCTTGTTTCATTGTTCTTAAGATAATCTTGTCCAAATGTTATCTGTGTCTGATTGACCTATCCTGAGGACACTGAAATCATAACATTGAATTCTGGTAGTGTACATTTCCTTTTGAAGTGAAAGAAGTTTTTGAGGAAGAGGAGAGTTAAAGCATGAGTAGCCTTAGCAGGGTTTAAGACTTATGTCTTCTCACACATTTGTTTATACAAATGTTTTTAAACCTTATTAATTCCCTGCAGTGCTTGTAATACAAGCATTTCAGTAACCGAAAGGTGATGGTGAAACTGACATCTAAACCCAGACTTCCTGAATTTACAAATATTGGTCTAAATAATAATAATATAAGCTACAAATAAAACCAGAAAGTAATAAATGAATGACTGGCAGAGGAAGTTCATATTCACTTTGAAGAGGTTTGTGTGTGTATTTTTTTCTGTGACGGTGAAATTGTTCACTGCCCAAGAAGGGTAGGAAGCATTTTTTGTCTATCTTGAAATAAGAAGGTCACATTCAAGATACAGTAGGATGCATATTCAAAAGTAGTAGTAAAGTGGGCACCCCATTTAAAATAAGAAGTGATTTTGTGCAGGACCTAAATAAAAGGTGTTTGGTTTCTTATTGGTTTATCCTTGAGGGGTTTTGATTACATCAAGCATAGCTTCATTACTATGGTACTGGTGAACTGCTCTTTCTTAATGTTCGGTGTTGTTCCTCTGTGCCTGGCCTTTTGTCTGAGCAAGAAGCTGGCCCAAGCAGCACTATGAATTACCTAGAATACAGTTTTGCACTCTTACCTGCTTTTCTTATTGTTTCCTGCAGTTCACTTTGAACCTTAGCTGACTGTATTTTGATAAAAGTCAAAGATAAGGAGGCAAAGAAGCGCAAACAAATGAAAATGGTATTAAGAACTGAACAACTTGAACTATTCATCAGTCCCCTCATGTTGCTTGCCAAATGTCTTTTGTTGTATGCATTAATGATGACAACAGCAGTTCAATTGGCTTGATGTATTATTATGCATAGTTATAAAATAATAAATTTTATTACTTTCATTACTCCATTCTCGTAGGAAAAAGAGAATTACTAAGTATACGTGCTAAGTTTGGTTTTTGCCTCCCTTTTTTTTCCCCCTTGGAATGATTTGAAATCCTGAAAGATGGCTCCTAACCCTCCCCTTCTGCCTTTCTTCCCCCCATCTCTTCTATATCATGAGTTTAAAACGTGATTGAAGGGTGTCGGTGCTAAACTTCCACCAGAGTGATTTGGCTCCTCTTGAACTCTACTTCAGAGGCACAAATTGCCAGCTAGATGTGGTTTCAGCCATCACCGAGGCAGTGTGAGAGTTGGGCATGTGTGAGCATTCTCCAAGAGGAGCTGCTGATGACATGCTGGGCCCCACCTGGGAGCTGTTCCTATGCTGGGGGAAAGCCAGGCAGGCCATGACTTTTCTTCTCAGTCTGCAGAGATCCCCCTCTTCCTGCAGGCAAGGGAGAGACTGCCTTCAGCTCTGTATGGCTGGGAGTTCTATGGAAAGCGGGAGTGTACTCAAATGAAAAGTCCAGTAGTTGCTGTTGTTTCTTGGTAAGTATCAACAGCTCAGGGTTTGTTTAACCTGAAGAATGCTGTGGTAGTTAGATTGCTTGTAAATTCATTCACTGCTTCTTCTGTCCAATTTCAGTAGAAAGTGAAGGCTGCAGTGAATGGTTTGCAGCAGGAAACACTGTTTGAGTATTTCATAAAAAGGAAATAGGTATGAATTAATGAGAAATGTTTGCAAACTGTGTTAGAGGTGGTGACAAGGATAGAGAAGTGTTTGCTAATCAAGAATTATGTTCTCTGGTTCTTAATTCTGACACAATAATTGTGTTATGAATGTCAGCTGCCTTTGGAAAGCATGGATACTTGAATAAATGGGTAATGGAAAAATATATCAGAAGAATGTATTCCAATGTATTTATCTACAAATCTGAAAAGCTTACGTTGTGTTTGATTAGATCACAAAGACTATCTTGCTAGAAAAATTAATGCATCTTTCTGTGCAAACACTGAGCATATTTGGGGACATGGCTTTTTTTTCTCATCAAAACATGCTATGGCAGAAATGTGGGGTCTTAGGTTTTGGGTCTTAAATGTTAACTTTGCATGAAATGAGATTTCTTTGGAAAAGTTCTATTAAATAAGTTGTTTGCATTTTCATGGCTTTCTTCATGAGATTTTGAAAGTGAATCATTGGTAGTTGAACACTGAGGGGTTCATTTTCAAACCAACCATTCAATAACTAAATCATTCAGTGTAAAATTTTAGCATGAATCTATTAGCTGATAAACTTGGCAATGCGTTTAGAAACGGTTGTAAATAATGACAGTTGCTAAGTTGAAAGTAATATTACAGAAGAAATAAAAGTATTGTCAAAACTATTAGCAAAAGTGAGCTTAAATTGCAGACCTGAGCTACTGCTAACCTCTCCAAGTAAATGAGACCTTAGATTTTACCCAGTTAGAGTTTAAAACTGTGATATGCCAGCATGGGTCTCTAGACCAGCCTGTAAAGAGCCTTAGGCAATCGTTATACTGTATGATGCAGTAATGCAGCACGATGCTGAAGGGGCTGACAAAGGGATATTGTTTGAATTTTTTTAATGTACTACTCTGAGCATATTTTCATACACAAGTTTTAACTTTAATATGATAAAATCGCCGAATTAGAGTTGCATATAGGTTCAAGTAGGTTGCATTTAGGTCTTCAACTGGATCCCATTTTGTTCTGTGAACGTGTCAGGAACACTCCACAGGATTACTTCAGAAAAGCCAACGGAAGGCTAGTTCACATAATTCATTCCCCAAGTCAACTTTAAGTTGCTGGAAGGTTTAAAGTGTTTCTAAAGTAGAACTAATTTGAGCAAAAATCCATCAGTGACATTCTGGAAGCACATGATGTGTGTTGCTTAGCAGTGGCTAATTGATACTAGCTGTGTAATTCCGTGTACTATGTAATCCATTTTTTAACCAAAATATGTAGATTACTTGAGGGAGGATTTACTGCCTGTGCCCTTGAAGGGAGAGTAGAGCAAAAAATTGAATGTAGGTCACTGGTGGGTTGGGGAGTTTTACACTAATTCCCATTCAGCCCTTACTGTTGTCCAAAACTCACAGCACAGTTTAAAGAGATGATGTTGATTGCATAGTGACTCAGTAGGGCATGAAGTAGCTTTTTCCTCCCCCAGTGCTAGACAGAAATAGAATGATCTTCATGAGTGGTATGAGGCACAGCCCCAGCTGTGTGCCCTCTGACTGCTGTACCTGAATATACCTGGGGAATTGTGTCCGGGCTCGGGGAGATGACAGAAGCCTTAGAGAATAAAACATGGCATGAGGAAGGGACACAATGCTAAGCTTGTGGCAGCCCTGCCCAAACAGTTGACTTAACTTGTCTAAATATTATCACTATCAAAGTCCTGATAAGAGGCTGTAGCTGCCATGTAGTGGAATGATCCCATGCGATGTATTCATGCCTTCAATAGCAGCGGAACAAGGAGTAAGACCTAATTTCTTAATATCTTTTTTTTTACCTTCAAATTTTCTTTGAAATGCTTTCCTCACTTAGATACTAAATAATAAATTAATAGCTGTTTGAAACAAGTGGCTAGCCAAGAATAGCTGTGCACGTTTCTAAGATTATTTACTTGGCTATTGCAATTTCTTATGATTTTATCATATCTCTTGGTCACCACTAGTTTGCTTGAAAAGTACTATATATATTTATATTACACACAGATAAACATGGCAGCCTCTCGTAGAACTTATTTGTTCTACTAAATATTGTTGAGTGATATAGTTCTGGGTTTATCTTGAGATGGAGCTTTAGTGTTTTGATTTGGGGAGGACCTCCCTTAGAGTTTTTCAGCTAACTGAAAGGAAAGTTGAGACCAACTGAGTGCCTTAAGTAGTGGTTGGACACAGTCTGTGATCTGTGAGAAACAATCTGGGTGTTGGTAAACAAGCTTCATTATGAGTCTTGAAGTTCAATTAACTCAGTGAAGTTAATGAAGATTCTTAAACCACCTGATTAGAAATGTCATCATACTATTTTCAAAGTGGTGAGGTCTACATTTTTGTATATGCTAACTTGGAGGCTGGATATAAGATGGTTTTTCTCAGGTGCATATTTTGTGGCAAAAAAATGTTTGTTAAAAGCATGATCATACCGTATTAGAAAAAACTCAGGTTTTTCCTGGCCAAATTTTTATTTATATTAATATTACTAACACATTTTAGCATGTTGTTTTGTCATGGAAAAAGTGCATTCTAGACCAGACATCTGAGCTAAAATTCTCAATACTGTCTGTCTTTCTATGGACATTTCCTTATAGAATTAAACAAATTGGAATGTGAATTCATCTCTTCTTCAGACCATAGGAAAGAGAGTAGTTTTCCTACACCTAGCAAACATCAAGCCAAAACTTAGTGAAAGAACTTGAATACTAGGAACTTAAGCATAACATGTACTTTGATTTTTGAACTTTTACAAAATAATTCACATTTACATTTTGGTTTTTTTGATGAAGATTTGCCACCCACAACTGGGTGGCATGAATTTGGAATCTGTAGGAGTCACAACCAAACCGATTTTAAATCTTGCCTTTGTGTGTATTATTAATTAGATTAACCATGCTGACGCTGGATACAGAGTTAAATGGGAGTGCATGAGAATATTTCTATTCAAATTGTGGGGCTTTTAGGTAATTCCTTATGTCTGGTTCTCTTGTGGAAGTGACTAATCCGCCTGTGTCTTGAACAGTCTGCTAAATACTAGAAATGCTAGGTGGCACTTTCAGACTTCAAGTTGACAAAGCAATAACCATAGCAAGTAGCAGAGTGCTCTGACCGCAGGCTCTGGGCAGCAGAACTGCTGCTTTCCTTCCTCCACGCTTGGTTCTTGGTGCTGCCCCGTGTTCACCCTGCCTTACACCCAAAGAATGTAATCTCTCTGATCATTCCTACTTAGGCTTTCATCACTTAATGTTTAAACTAATTTTCTGTGGTTAGTTCCTATTTACCCTTCATCACTGCCTTGTCCCCTTTGCTGCCTGCATTCTTTGCCTTTCTCACCACTCTGCCCTGCAGTCTGGTGTATGTCCCCATCCCTACAGTGCTTCTTGGGCCTTTTCCTTTTATGCATTTCAGGTTTGTTTCTGGAGTTTTGTTTTGTCTCTTGGTTTTTGCTAAAGACTGGTCCTATTATTCCTGTGCTTATTTAAATACATCTTCAGATTTTTCTGCATAGCAGATAAGTACTCCTTACTCATCAGAGGAGAACTATGGCTCTATTGAAATTCCTGCAGTTCTCTAGAACCTGAATATGAGGGTCTCTTCCTTCATTTTTCTCCTCTAAAGAAAAAATATTCAATTTAGTTTCATTGGCTTCCTCTTGCATCTTATTCAGAGCTTATTTTTGTATGTTTAATAGTACAGTGAGAACAGTCTTTGATGTTGTCTTGCACCACCAAAACTGAGAAAAGGAAAAAAGAATTCTTAGCACTGATATTCTGGTAAAGTTTTATTTACTTTGTCTAAGCAGAAAAAAACCCCCACCACTTTAGAGATGAAGTTGTGAGAATGAAGTTAGAATTTTAACACAACTTGTTCAGTAAAATTATTTTAGGATTTACGAGGTATAAGATACTGTCATTTATTTGGAAACTGTCAAAAGGAGGTATTAACTAAGCTGTATATTTTATTTAGAACCGTATTTTTTTGAAGGAAGTTGACATTAAAGCAGTAGTCAGTTCGTAATGCAATAGACAAGTGTTCAGGCAAGATTAGTCACGAAACTGTCTATACTTCATGTATTGCTCTGTAATGTATATTGATCAATATATGCATATATCAACTGCTGTGATGTCTCAAGAAATCAGAAATGTGGACCCGAACCAGATTTACTTTTCCTGAATTTCTCAGAGTTCATTTATCAAATTCCAAGGTGAAGTTAACTGACTCCTCATTTAAAACTGAACTAAAGAACATTGAATCTGAGAGGAGGGTTTAGCTCTCTATTTCTTATAAATCAGTACTCACAAATGTGACTAAAAACTACTCGGGGTGTTTGAATTGAGAAGAAGGCTTGTGTCATAGAAAAAACAAGGTAGTAAAAAATACTTGCGCAATAGCACTTTTTAGAAGCCTGGACTATGAACTCCAGAAGCTGATCAAGATCTTTGCAGAGAAAATGCTACGTAGAAAACAGCAAAAGTCTTGTGCCAGTGCACAGCTCTGGGCTGACCTGAAAAATACCGTGCAAGGCAGGGAAGTGCAGTGTGCTCTGTCGTGTGTTTGTGCTTTTATAGGGCATTTCTGCTTGTGTGTGTTTGCAGAAGCAGAGACTCAGAGTAGTGCTGGCCGTCTGAGCTGTCTGAGGCACAGAAAGGTCTAAAAGACAGGTCTTCATCTCCTACTGTTAATGTAGATGGACTATGTGCAAGTAAACCAACAGGGAATGTTGTCAGGATATTTCTGGTTATGACTAAATGAAAAGACGTGTCTCATTTAGGAGAGTGAGTATGAGTTAGTGAGCATAGACTTTTTTTCTCCTTAGATATATTTTTCTGGAGTCATGAAAGGTGCTTTATTGCATTACTCTATTGAGAATGAAAACCTGAAAAGCTGAGTTATTTTCTGAGTGGTTGCCCAGAAATGGAAAATGAAGGTGAATACAAGTGCTGGTTTAGAGGCAGTTGTTTTCATAAGCATTTGAAAGTATTTTTTTTGCCAAGTAAAAATAATATAGGCTCATGTAGAAATTGAGCTGCTTTCTATGCTAATTAATGAGATTATTTTGAAAAAAAAAAATCAGTCCTCTAAAGAATGAAAAATATGAAGCTAGTAATCTAAATTTACTAACATTAGCTCTTGTTCTGCTCTTTGTGTGTATGTTGAAAACAGTTTGCTCAAGCAGTGAAATGGGTCACTTTGGTAGGTATGGTACCAGAGTAATGACTGCTTCCTCGCTTGTTTGCAAGTGTAGAACTCCGGCTATGAAGGGGAATTCAGTTATAAATTTGTTTGATAGTGTAAGGTAAAATGTTAAAAGCAAAGTCAGCATTCTCAAGCATGTGTTGTGACTTTGTACCACTGTTTCAAAGCTGTTTGGCTGGTAGGAAAGAATCCATCTGACAGAGTGCCTCAGACCTTATCATGGCTTTAAATTGATCCATGTTAGTTCACTTGGCAGACTAAAGTCTTAAGGGAAAAAACTGCCCTTTCTGTGAAGCTTCTCATGGTCACAGGAGCCCTGAACTAGCAAGGCAGAGAATCCTGTCAGAAGCCATCTTCCTTGCCTGCTCTGTTGGATCTTAATGAGTTGTAGTAGGAGTTGTGCTGAAGATGGAGACCATGTGGTGCATGTTCGGAGTGTCACAGACAGTGGGGAACCTGGGTACATCAGTTATCAAAAATCCACTGAAAACTTAAAACTTGTACTGCAGTAGCCTGGCCTGTTTGTTATATATGTAACACTTAATTTCGACCAACAACTAGACCTTCATCTTAATATAAAATCTGTAATTATCATTTGTTGTATGCAGGTCTTAAGGGCTTTTCTCCATAGGCTACAGTGCAAAAGTATTGGATAAGAGTGATTTTAATGGCTGTATTATCCTTGAACAGCAGTGATTAAAAGTTTCCAAAAGCTGTATCTAAATCTAGACTGTGCCTTGTCCTGATCTTATCCACGTACCTCATAAAATCTCCATTGTGTGTGCTCTGCATGCTGTTCGTACCTCAGCTACAGCAACAAGCTAACAGCGTTATTGCAGCTAATGAAGTTTATATGTTGATGTTTTGTTCCTTTTTGTGGAAAACATGGATCATCTCTTTTTTTTTTTTTAAAACAAATTACCATGGAGGGAACTCTTCCTTTCTTCGTTCTCATTTTATGTTTCATTTGCTTTACAGGTTTGGTTTCAGTTTTATCTTGTTTTCTCCTTTTTGAGGGGATGTTTCTGTCATCTCAAACCCCTTCAGAAGATGACTACATTAATTCTTTTGAATGAGATTTTCCCCCTTCCTCTAGCATGTCTCATTCTCCTTCCTTCAACTTTCTCACATCTTTCTCCTGTTCACATCTCTCATATTTCCCAAAACTTCTATATCTCCAAATCCTCTGACTTTCCTGTTGTTGAAGATTACATTTCATGCATCTGCCTCAGTTAAGCTGGTTTTGGTGCTGTTTTCATTGCTACTGTTTTTGGTATGAGTGCAGCAAGGGAATTTCTGTGCTGTTGGAAATACCTGTAAGCAGTAAAATTAGTGCCTGCCAAGTAAAAAGGGAGGAACACAATTTTAAGAAACATTACAGGTAGTGTGTAATGCTGAATAGCTGTTAAAAAATTTCAGCATTGAGGCTGTTTCACTCAATTTAATGTTCATTAGCTTGTATATATTTTGATCTTGGTTTTGGATTTCAAGTCTGATGTAAAAAAATGAAGAAGGTAGAGGCGTAACTCAGATTGCTGCTGGATATGAATTGCAGCTTTCAATTTGAAATCCCCCCCTGCGACATCTGACCCATAAAATTTTAACACTCTAGCACAAATATTGCCTTTCATTGAGACCATGATATCTATGACAAAATGCTAGGAGAATATTGGTATCAGATAAGGTTTATCTTTCATGTTGTGTGTTTGATAAAACCACTTATGCAACATAGGTTAATTACAATACATTTTTTCCCAATTTTATCTCCCCAAAATGACTTTGTGCATTGACTACAAAAGATGCGGGAGCCTGTTTTTCACAAAGCTTGGCCTTTTCTGGCGTGTTTTCTAGGTGCATCTGCTTGCCTGCAGTTGCTCTTGCATTTGCTCACTGTAGGCTGCTGCTGAGATTGACTGGAGCAGAACCAACTGCTTGGCGTATTGGGTTTGGTCTGAACTCGCTGTATTGCACTGAAATACCCAACAATTCATGTGAAGTTTCATTGAACTCATATGCACTACTGCTGTTTTTATCATAAATAGTGAGGACTGAAGTTGGCCTTAGATGAAGTTTTATGACTTGTTACCAATTTGGGATGTGTTCAGTCCTGTGCCCTTTCACAAATGTTTTTAAGCACAATTCCACAACAAATATTTGGAAATGCCTATAAACCCAGTAGAGTGAAAGTGAGGTACAGTCCTGTGTGCTCTAAGAGGCAATACTGATGTCAGAAATCACTGCCTCTACCACGGCAGAATGCCTCTTGGTATGGCAGAGCTGGGAAATAAACAGTGGACCTGCCCTTCAGAATAACGTTTTAAGAAATCTGTCCCTCCCTCTCTCTCTGCTTATCAGTTCTCAAATGTAGTTTATGACATGACCATAGAGTTGGGTTAGAACAGTGGGTGAAGAGCATAAAGAAGAAGACAAAAATTACTGAAGTCAGTAGAGCTGGTGAAATTCCAAGAGACATCTTAATAGTAAATACGATTATGGTTAGTGATAGATACTTCTGGTTTGCTCTTATTTATCACAGTATCTACATCTAAAATACATAGTATGATCCCCATCACAGGTTTTAAGAACTCCAAATGTTCTTTTCAACCTCCAGACAAGTGAAAGCTAAAGAACAACATTTTAAAAAACATTTTAAAAAAAGAGAGGAATCAATCCCACTTTCTCTTTAGTTCTGCAGTGGCATTTTGGAAGTGTAGCACATAGATAATACAACCTGCAAGCTGCTGCATGTTCAAGGTATTATGACAACAATTAAGCAGTAAAAAATAGCAAGTTAGTTTCTCTCATTAATTTTGTAATAAGGGTCCAGCTCAAGGAGAATTCGGTACAAACACGATGGGAATGTATTTTTCTTCATGTTTTCTTTCACTACTGTAAGTGTAGTTAGATTTTTTTTTTTCTAATCTAAATGAACAGATGATTAGGGAGAAAACCAAACCACTGCTCTCTTACCAGGTTTCTATAATAGAATCTGATAATGCCACTTCCGTTGCAGAATGTCTTCTCAAGTTTAGTTTTTTTTAGTCCTGTGTCAAAGCTGATGATTTTTAAAATGAGTGGAAGATAGTGAAATGTCAGAGTTATGCCATCCTGTTTACTGTGTATCTTTTTGTAGTGTTGGAGGCAAGTGCTTTTCTGTTGGACTGATCTAATCTCTTGTCTCTTCTGGTAGAGTAGAGAGATCTCCTAAGAGTGTGAGGCCTGAAAGATTGCTGTGGGCTTTTGTGAGCCACTGTGAGCGAGTTGGAGGGCAATTGCAGCAAAGAGAACAGCTCACTTCCCTTTGTACTGTAGCAGAGAAATTTTTTTTTCTTGCGGAGAATAAGGGGATATACAGTGTCTATTTATGCCTAATAAATATTCCTATTTTCATTGTTTGTGTACCGGAGTAAATTCAATTCATAGTTCAGGAGCGATTTGGTACCACTAAGCAAAGCCACACACTAGTTAAATTTGTATTGTCAATGGTTAAAGTAAACTCAGAAAAGGGAGAAGTGTGGCAGTGACTGGTTCACCCAAGACAGGAAGAAAAACTCTTCCTCTGCTTTTAGCAGAGGAGAGGAAGAAAAAGTCCATTGCACAGCCTCGTCTGAGTATTTTTCTTGCTAGGATCAAAATTGACAAAAATCTGTTTAAATATTAAAGTGAAATAACACAGTGGGAGTGAGGAAACCACATGTCACTTAAACTGCAGGATGCATACCTAAAACAGTATTGGAGGTGCAATCAATAATGAATATGAAAGCACTAATTTCCTTGTAAAATATTTGTATGCCAATTTTAAACATCCAAGGTCAAGAATACCCAAAATATATATACATCGTGTACAAACTGGTGGTTGCAGTTTAGAGAATTTGCTTGTTCTTTTTGAAAGATGTAAAAATAGTCTTCTGAAGTCTGTGAAAGGGCAGGGGCAAAAGAAATGTAACTTTGAAAAACACAGAACATGGATTTATGTTCGTTCCTATTTAAAAAAACCCCACACGTTCAAAGTCTGAACACCTTTGATAATCTCTGTGTTTGGTCATTAGGGATTTTAAAAGGAATGCTTACATTTAGGTAAAAGAAAAAGATTGTATTAAAATACTCTGTTTAAAATGCAGGAAGAAGCCATTTCCTTCATGATTGCTTACTGTTATGACCCATATATAATATGGTAAAAAAATTGGTATCATCAATAAGAGTGTTCAAAAAGCAGTGAAAACAAGCACTTGATCAAAGCTGAATGCAGCTCGAAGATGCTGTTTCTAAGTATAGGTTATTCTTGTAATGTTTATTCTGAAGGGAACTGGAATGACTTAATAGCAGATAGGTTTTGCAGTACCGTCCCAGGAATATCCTTCTGTATTCTTTTGCCCGCCACGCAAAACCTGAAATGTAGTAAATGCACCAGATAAGACAAACTTCTGTTCCATGTTTAGAAGAACCGTATGCTCTGAGGCAGTCTGCACTCATGCTATTAGTTGCAGTGTTTATAACACAGCAATGCTTAAAGTAAGGTTGCCATTCTTTAAGCAAGATCTTAAAAAGAAAAAAAAAAAAAAAAAATCAAAAAACCAGCCCCAAACTTAACACCCCAGAAGGCATGGTGAGGGCTGGAAGGTATTCAAAGAATCAAAACCACAAGCTGCAGACAGGAAGCAGCTGCTAGAACTCCTTCCCTCCATGCTTGCGTTAGGGTGTCTCTCGGCCTTGTGGACAAAATGTACCAAGAGATGAGCAGGAGTGTGCTGCTTCTGCAATTGGAACTTTTTCATCTCCTTGTAAGAGCAGAGCTGTCTAGGGATCCTTTCATGCTTTTGGACTAGCAACTATAACCTTGTCAGAGACCTAAAATTTGAAAAATGGGGTTTTAAGCACGATTTTTTTTAGCGTACATACATTTGTGTCCATTGTTGGATATCGATTAGTCAAGACTTGCTCATCATAGTCCTAATAACACGGTATTGAGTTTTACAGATTCCCAGAGAGCATTTGGTTTTGTTTCTTCTTCTTTAATGTTTAGGATTCATGTGTGCAGTTCTGTCAGCCAGTCCCACTGTTCTAGTTCCAGAGTTATCACTCCTGATAAAAGGAGTAAAATGTTGCAAATGTTCAGTGTGCAAAAGAGGGAGGAGATGTTTGGTTAGTGAGGTGTCCAAGATGCCCTTTGCTATTGTTGGAAACAACATTTATGCTTTTAAATACTGTCCTAGAGAAAAACGCTATAGATACTTTACATCCGTAATGTTAACATATGACATCGAGTGTTGCTTGGTGTAAGTTAGAGATGTGAAAAGAAAACAACAGAACTCTTCTTTTGGATGTTTCTAACCTAATGTCAGATGTTCCGTTTTTATTACAAGGGCTAAATATTCTTGGTTTTAACCTGTCCTTTTGGGCATCAGGTCATCTGTCCTCATATCTTTGAGTGGTTTGTAAAAGTTATGTTCTACAAGCTCTGCCTGCCTTCCTTCCTGGTGCCTAACTGCCCATCTCACCTCTCCTTCTTACAAGGCTTTGGAGAAAAAGTTGCATCTTCTGTAGCTGTTGATTCCCCAGGGGGCTTTTGAAGGCCCCGCGGTTTGCATCTCTGTATTTAGCTTATCTACGAACAGAGCGGCAACACCCAGGAGGTTTTTGTCTTGGTTTTTTTTTATTTTTTTTTTTTTTCACTCCGGAGAAACTTTCCTGCCACTTCATTGTGGAGACACTAGAGAAAATGCATACGAGATGAGACTTCCTGGGGCAATGCATGTAGAGTTTGAAGGTCTGCATGCTGCATGCCCGGAGCCAGCCAGGCTTCCCCCTGCAGCACAACAGCCCCTCTGAGCTCTTCTCTCGCAGCTGGAGCTGAGGCTCAGCGCTCAGAGGAAATGTGCATGACTGCCAAACCCAGCTTTTACAGCAGTCGTACCCTTTCTGCCTCTGCATGAAAGCATTTGGCACCTGGTTTCAAACCTTTTTTTCACAGTTGCTGGCAGGCTCCTGTCAGTCACAAAGACTTGGCTCGGGCTTATGAATTTCTCTGCCGTGGTTCCCTGGGACAGTCAGTCTATTTTCCTTACTGCTACTATGCCAGTGCGAAGCTCTGATGGGAAAGAGGGATGGAGTAGTCCTCAGATGAGTTTCCTTAGGGTGTAGTTCAGTGGAAATGGAAGAATGGCCATGGACAATGAGAGAGCCAGAAATCAGGATGGCTGAAGGTGATGCCAGTGAGAAAACAGGCAGCATCTCGCAGCTGGTGATTACCCCAGTGGAAAGTAAATTTGTGGTTTTCCTTTGGATTGCACCTATCAGTGCTCTACACCTAAAGCCTGGATTTCATTATCTGAATGAGGTGAAAATCAGGACACAGCTATTTGTGAAGCTGTGTATAATGAAACCCAGACGATTGCATTTCTACCTGCTGGAGGTGTGCAGTCTGTCCTGTTCCTAAGGAGGTGTTGGTGCAGGTGCCAAGGCTGTGTGTCTGTATGGCTTTGACACTTCAGTGCATGCCACAACAGTATTTAGCAGAGGCATATTTGCATAGCTGGCATTTGAAATTTGCTTTTTGTTTTTAAGGGCCTGTTAGAGGTGCCAGTATGTGAAACAAAGATTTGCTTTTAGGTCATGTTTTTTCTTCTCTCTCTCTGTTCCCCCCTCCCTTCTTTCCTTTCATTTCAACGAGTTTTCATTCATTTTGCCTTTTTGAAAAGCCCTTATCCTTTCTCCTTCCCTAGAGGCTTGTGGTTTGATTAAAACTAACCTGAACCAACACAGACTACTAACATGGTACTTGAACAAGGCAGATGGAGAGAAAATGTTCAATTTAACTTATGAACACGCTTTACTTGGAATAATATGCTCATTAGATCAGCAGCTGTGTAATCACCCTGGAGTTCTCTGGCTACATGTCTTTTCTTTTTTTCTTTCTTTTTTTTTTTTTTTCCCCTCCCCCATCTGTTAACCAAAAATGGAAATGTAGCAGTTCCTAGAGGCCTTTTAGTTCAAAGGTTAGTGATGGATTACTGTACAATATTAATACATATTAATCAATATATGTTTCAACTGCCCCCCACCCCTTTCTGTGCCAAATGAAGTATTGATCTAGGGTTGTCCAGAGCCTGGTAAACTGTACAGTAGCAAATGATAAGCCTTCTTTCTTAATATAAGTCATTTGAGAATATGTATAGCAATTTCATCTTATCTCTGAGCGACAGAGACGCAAAATGATGTTTCTCCTTCCCCTCCTCCTCACCAGTCTGGTGGATGAGTGAAAACAGCTCCATGAGAACTCACTCAGCATGTGGACACGACTAGCAGTTGTGGCTTTAAAGTGTCCTGGATATGTGGCACTTAAAATTGGCCTCATAAGAGCCTCACCCCGTGATGCAGAGAATGCATGACTTTGTGTTCTCTAGGAACACTGGATTTCTGTATGCATTGGCTTTTTGTTTTTCACGATCTGCCCAGAGCTCTGACTTTTACCGTGTCTTAGGAAAACACATCCTGATTTAAGTACCTGCATGGAAGCAACTGCTTTGATCTAACCACAAGTGAGTCTTTCTAGGTTTTATTGGCATAAGCTAAGAAACTCTTGCCATCAACATTTGTTGATCACTTAATATTTTCAGTTTAGGTAAATATCAGAAATATAAATATGGGGGTAGTCCTTACAGCAGCTGTCAGTAGCATGGAATTATTGCTTGTTTGGGGACACAGTGAGTTGCAAAATGATTTACTTCTGTTTCTTCTAAAAGTGGAAAGGTACTTTAAAAATGTACTTAATCTGTTCTTTAACTGCATGATTTGCAAGTTCTTTTTAAAGGAACAAGATTAAAAAGAGACACCACCAAAATACTTTAGAAAGGGACATTTTAAACTCAAGACACGCTACTGCTATGGAAAGAAGTAAAATAGTCCCTCTAGTGTGCTGCTGCTGTAAGCAGGCACAGGAATATCTGATGTGATTAACTGAAGAGCATGGCTGCAGGAAATTACAAAATAATGTTTTGGCAAGGCATAATAAAGTTCTTACATAAACTGGAGAGTCTGACCTACAACTGTAAGTCAAGTGAAACCATAATTAATACCAAACAAAAAAAAAAAAAAGCTGTTAGAGTTATTAATGAAGTACAGAGTTAATGTACAGTGTGAGACCATTGCTCTTGCCAGCAGTGCCTGAAACATCAATGAGGAGCAGGGCCACTCACCAGGGTGTGGGCTGAGGTGTGCTTCCTGTTCCAGGGCTGTAGATTTGAATTTCGTGTCATATTTTGCATAAACTGGCTATGTATTGAAAAACAAACTTGGATGTTCACATCTTCTTGAAGGGAGTGTGACTTTGATGTGACTTCTAAAGACCTGCTTAACCTCTGTCTGATGGCGTTAGGCAGTGCAAAGGAGCTGTACTGGGGTGGGTGCAGTGAGGCTTCCTTTTATGCCTGGAAGCCTCTTGCTAATATCTCCCAGTGTCAGGTTCCCTGCAGGAGAATCATAGAGTTACTGAGTTTTTCAGGGTGAAAAGAATGTAGTGGTTGTGGGATGTTTTGGAGTATAAATGTTTCTTTTGTGTGTCATAGCTGGCCAGAATGTCAGTTAGGGATATTTACGCAGTTTTTTGCTGCCTGTTCCTGGTGGTAGTGTGTGTGCAAAGCTCTGCAGCCCTTTGTACAATTGTTGGTTGCAGAGCAGCACCAGGCATGGAATCCCTGTTGTTCTGGACTTTGTACAAGCAAGGAGTGCTACTTTTGCACTTAAACTAAGATCCAGTTAAGCCCCATTCAGCACACAGGGGCATTTGTCAGAGTCCTTGCTTTGGAAGAGCTGGGCAATCATTTAGGGTTAAATGCATAAAAGGGATTAAAGCTCTGCTGAAAGGAAGAGAGCAAAGCAAAAAAAAAAAAAAAAAGCACATGATAAGTGCTAAATTGAATGCTAGGGACTTTAATGTGTATGGTACCTTGTAATTTTGGAGTTCAGAGTTGCACTATATTATAGGTTCCCTCACGTCAACTGTATAGGGCTTCAAAGTAGCACTGTTCTCAAAAAGTCCTGAGTCTTTTTTTGTTAGTTATTGAAAATCAGACATTTTGCTGTGTTTGATTTTGTTTTGATGAATGACTATTGAAATTGTTTGTTTATCAGACAACTCAGCCCATCCTCAACTGCAATTATCCCCATGAACCTTGAAATTTGGGTACTCTTAGTTGTTCCTTAGTTGTCTCAGAACCAAAGAACTGAAATTTCATGTGGAAGGAGAATCTTGCTTTGCCCCACTTTTTGTTGGAGCAAATACATGTACATGTATATGATACTGAAATAGTGTGTTGACCAGAAGTGGCAATTTCATGTGCGATTACTGGTTTAAGTATTCCTGACATTTTCTCAGAATTCTTTAGGGAAACCACAACTGCAAAAAAATGCTCCTCGGTAGACATGGTTCTGTTTCTTGACTGTGCTGTTTTAAGCTGTGGTGCAATAGGAGTGGTTCAATGGGTAAGCATTATCTTTTATTCTGTGGCAGTTGTATCTGTGTTTTAATCTTAACTAGAGACTGGAGTGCTTGATGGTCTCTGTTCTAAGAGCAGGGAAGATTCATGTCGTCTTCTGTTGTCTCTAGTCATACAGTTCCTTTCTCTGTCGTCTCCTCTCCTCTGTGCACATTTTCTTGTAAATGCTTCTCTGGCTTCCTCAGTGTGTGTGGGTGTGTCCTCGTGTGCCTCCGTGCCCGCCCCCTCCAAGTTTTCACATCAGTTCCTGAAAAAGTTGTTTTATTCTTCTTATTTGTAAATCTTGCTTTTGTTTGTGTTCATAATGATAGCTCTAAAATATAACTTGGCTGTACACTTTGGGAATAACATTTGCTAGTTACCTACCTAAAATTCATAATTTTATTTGTACAGCTTTTTTTTTTTTTTTCCTGTTATCTTGAAGCAACTGTAATTAGCTGTGAAGAGTAAGCCATATGTCTACTGGGTTTGATTATGCTAGATAAGTGAGAATCCCTCTAAGGAAAAGGGTCTGCGTGGGTGGAATAGTTTGCAAAAGATTTTTTGTGTGCTGGGAAATATCATGTCGAAACAAGTAAGGGATATTCAGTTCACCAGACTTGCCCCTCTTTGTTTTGAGAACCATTAAACCACCCGTGATTTTGCCAGTCAATGCCACCCATGTGTCAGGACAGATGATTTTGCCATTGAATCCCACAGCATCCTGTCTCATGAGGCTCAGCGGTCCTCACAGCGTGCGCTGGGATTCTTGCAGGTGTGCAGAGGCAGGTTCTGGTCTGCTACGGAAACCAGAACTCCCCTGCAACAGTAAGACTTGTTAAAGTAAAGAGTTTTTTTTTTTTCCTTTTGACCTTTTGATTAATGGGAAATAGTTTTAAATTAATTTTATCATCTATTCAATCAACTTTTATTCACAATTTCTAAAGCTTATTCTAGACCATATTGCATTTCTTTGTTCATAGGGGAATTATGTGCCCCCACCTTAGATTATGTTAATGGCATATTTATTTGTTTTTATTATTCTTTGTCTTTGCTGTGAGGCAAAATGAAATTTTTTTGTGGCATTAATTTTCACAGCAGCTTAAATGAGCTCCAAATATTCCTTTCACAGGATTAATCTAACATTAATTCTTGATTTTGCTCATCTGCCTATGAAATATGATTCACTGTGGATGCTTTGTAACTTCAGTTTAAGCTCTGTAGTTTGTGAGATTTCTCTGTGGTTTTTACTTTGTCATTCTCCCGTGTAAACATGTAATTTTCTTTCCTTTGAGAGATGCACTTTTAACTCTCTTTTATGGTCAGGGTAGTCTTGTAATTAGAACTTCAAAAATAAACAACTGAAATTGTAGAGATTATTCCCAAATGCCCATGAAATGTAGAAATGTAGAATTGCTGTGCTGAATTTGATACTGCTGATAAAAACCTTCTTTGGAGATTTCTCTTCAGCTTAATACGGATTTTGATTTGAAAAGATACAGGCTGAAACTTCTGAGGAGTTCAGGGGAAACCGTGGCATTGGAAGTATGGAAATTCAGGCAGTGTCATTTTGGGTCATTTTCTCTCTCTAGCAAATAAGACTTGCATATCTGAGTATAAGAGTAAATATTCATAACGGAGAGGACAAGCCAGGCAGAGTCAAAGTAGGTCTTGTATTAATTCAATTGCCAACAAAACAACTCCGTGTATGTGACCGTGTGCGTATTCTACCCTTCCTAATGCTCTCCCTCGCTATTTGTGTAACCTCAGCGGTTACAGGAGGTATTCTCTTAGAACGAGATCTCCCAGGCTGCTGCCGTATGCAGAAAATGACGAAGGGTTCGGGGCTCCTTTGTGCCGCTTTGGCGGTGGGGCCCATGCGAGCTGGCTCCGCTCTGGCCCCCGAGGTCGCGGGGCTTTGGCCCCGGACCGCTCCCTCCGCCTCCAGCCAGCCCCCCCGGGCCCTCCGTTGCCGTGGCCTTTGGCTCCCTCTGCTGCCCGCCGTGCGCCACACCGCAAAGCCGTTCCTTCTGCAGCCACAGTGAGAAACCCAAACGTTTAGAGCGGTCTGTAGGATAAAACTTGATTACAAGTGCGTCCGGGTCCAATTGCAAATTGCGTTTGGCACAGCCAGGTTTTCTCTGTTTATATAATTTGATTTGAAGTGGCGCTGCTGATAATGAAACAATCGAGAACAAAATGTTTTGTTGCTTCTGTTCTACAACTTATCATAGTTTCTGTTTCATTCTTCCGCAGGTGATAGAAACACTTTCAAAGCTTTCCCGCACTCCCATTGCGTTAGGCACAGGAATAAGGTATGTTATCGCCATAGGAAATGGTGGGAGTAATGCCTCTTGGGGTGATGCTCCTTGGAAAAGTTGCTAGAGGCAGGATAGGCGGTGTCCCCCACCAAGAACTTCTCTAGCTGTAAGCCAGATTGCCAGGTGGGCAGCTAACCAAGGCTCTGGACCTCTGAGGAGTTACAAAAGGTATCTGCTACCTCTGGTACACTCACTGAAGGGCCTGAGCAATGTGTACTGCTCGTGCTGAAACAGGAGGTGAACAGAGGAGCAGCTGGTCTTGCAGAACTTGTGTGATAATCGTGGCACATGGATCATAAGTCAAGCTGATGTAGTGCTGATTTATGTAAAGGCAAATGGGGTTTCTCTTCTTTCTCGCTTCTAAAAACTCAGCAAAATGGCCAAGTTTGTGAGATTCTGGTTTTCAAAAAGACACCAAAAAAACCTCCAACCAGACTTGAAAGTTTTGATGATTTTTTCCAGTTGAAAAATGACAATGATTTGTATTAGTAGTGATTTATAACAACTACGTCCAGTAGGGTTTTTATTATATTAAGTGTCAATCCACGTAATGAGGTGTAAATACACTTACACTGTTTGTCAGAAAAAGGAGGGAATGTATAAACACATTAGTATGCAATAATCTGTGTGAAAATTTTGGAAACCAAACCAAAGTCCACTATATGACTATGCTAGTGCTATCTGTAATTAATGCTGTTTTTCTTTATATAGGCCCTTCCCTACAGAAGAAAGCGTTGATGATGAAGATATCTACAAAGGTCTTCCTGATTTAATAGAGTACGTTGTAAATATATTAATTAAAGATTTTGTCTTTCCGTTGCATGCTATTGTTTGTATTGTGGAACATATAGTTTTAATGAGAATGGGATATTTATTTCATTTATAGATATTTTGTTAGTCAGTATGCTGATCATGAAGAATTAATTATGAAAACTTTTTAAAATTATTATGATACATTTGTGAATACAAAGCAGCATGTTTCATAGAGGGTGCTGGTAGCAAAGTAAATCAAGAATGCATTTCTAAGTTACCTGTCTGTACTATAAGAATGCTTTCAGAAGATTGCAATATCACTTGTAAGGGACGCAAGGAAATTGTCCTCAACTTGGAAAGAAAATGCATGTTGGGATCATAATTCAAGTGGATCATTTCCCTAGGGTGAATGAAATTCTTCATATGAGTGCGTTTACCTCTTCTGGGTATGTGTTTGCAGGATTGTCAGGATACTCTTACATCCTATGGCTAGGATCTCTCAATATCCGTGAGGAGTCATGCTGGACAAGGGCTAGATCAGAGCTCACTGTTCCAAGGCTCAAAGTTCACCAGCACTCATTGCATGTCACTTGCTGCCATGTGGGAAAGAAGCTGCTCTTCACACCAGGAATTTTTTTCTTCAGTGCCTATAAAGAAGGGAAGCCTTACCATGACTGGCATTGCTCAATTTACTGCTTTCCCTGCAAAGCTTGTCCTTGTCTCTGCAGCTGACTGACTGTCTCATAGATAATCGTTTCACTCGGTGTAGCCAAGCATGCAGAAGGTGGGCGTTGCAGTCTCCTCTGAGACCCAAGTGGGCAAGAGGTGATGTCCTTATCTCTTAGATGTGGTGGCATTATAGCAGTTTGAAAATAATAGTTCCAAATTTATATAATGGGTATATAAATTCAGCACTGGGAGACAGTCTTTAATTAAAAAAAAAGCTAGCAAAGCATACCAAAGCAATTGATTCATAACTCTTCTTGTGCAACAAATTATGAATATTATTAACTGAAATTTAATAGTTGCATGCTGTCTCAATTGTGGAGAAAGCAATTCAAGAATAAGAAACAAATGTGCCATTGAATGATGCAAATGGCTCACATTTTTTAGTTTCCATCAATTATCAGTAAGCTTACTTGAAATTAATTTAATTGTCCCTGCGTTTAAATGGTGTCTAAAGAATTTAAAATTAATTTAAGTCTTTTTGTCAGAAAGAGCTGTAGTAGTTAAATGTTTCTATCCTTACTCTGCCTTTTTGCCAGCTTTTTTTCCCTGGAGCAGAGGTGGTAGAATGTAGTGTGATTGCTGCATCTGACAGCTGCCAGTGTTTAATGTGAAGTGCTAGCACACCATCACTGCTGGTGGGAATGGAAATATTGAACTAACCTGTTGGTTTTTACTCTGAAGGATTTCAGTGTTGTCTTCAGCAGGAAAAATCTCAAAACTGTCGTGATATCTGATCCAGTTTCTATATTATTATTGTGGCACAACTGCTTTCAATATCTTTTAGAGTTCTTTTGTGGGCATACCCTAAGAAATATGAGTGGAAGATATTATGAGCTTGATATAGTGCTAGCACAAAGTAGGTAACACTCTCGCAGGGCTGATTGTAATGAAACTGGCTTAGCTGAGGGTAGAGTTGAGCACTGACTTTCTGCTTTATTTCTGCAATGTGGGTAATTGGAGGACATCGCTTGTGCATACTTGGTTTTGTTGGACTGTCTGATTTTCAGTTTGATTGGTTCCATTTTTCATTTTTGTGTAGCTGAAGGTTGCATGAGATGATCCAGATACTGGTTTATGGTGTGGAGATACAGTACCTCAGTGCTGGCTCTGCAGTCTTTGGTGTATTTTACCCCGGTCCTTTCTTCAGGCAGGCCGAAGACCTGTAACAGTGTCTCACATCCCAGCGTAGTGGGATGCCACTACAGGCAGTAAGGAGAGGCAGCTCGTCTTCACTGGGTGTGGTGGGTAAAGGGTCAAAGAGAATAGGGCAGCTGGATTGTATCTTGTGACAAAACTGTCCTGATGTATTGCTTTTGCTGTTTGGTTTAGTTCCCATGTGGTTCTAAATTCATTTAGTCCTCAGTATTGTGTTGATTTTGTAAAAAATTATTTTAAATGAATTGAGAAAAGAAAATGAATGGACTTAATTTCCCTTAATGAGTTATTTTCATTAGATATTCTGTTAATTAATCTGTTTGTTTACTGTAGGAACTTTCCCTGTGAGTAATCCCTTGCAGAGCTGATGGTACTTTGTCTGTGCTGCACAGCTTTTTTTCATGTCTTGTCTTTTCAGTGAAACTGGTGTTGAGGAAGATGAGGAGTTGTATGATTGTGTCTATGGAGAAGATGAAGGTGGGGAAGTTTATGAAGACCTAATGAAAGATGAAGCAGCACAGCAACCTGTATGTTTTCCAATTCCTAGCTGCTTTGGAACAAACAGTTAACTTTTTGAAAGTTGAAATGATGTCTTTATTGATAGTTTCAGTGACACTCCTGCTCAGCTGCATCCAGAGTTGTCACGTGCAGAGCATTATCTCAACTGTGTAAGACTTTGCAGGCTGTTTGGGTAAAGGGGAAAACATTAACTATAGTAAGTTTTAAAAAAACCTGTAATTTTAAAATGAAAGACAGTAATTATTTTGTTTGATAGTTTTGAGTAGTAAAATTTACCAGCTATTTTAAGAGCAATTAATTGAATTGCTTACTTGAAAGTGTCCTACCTCCAAAATTGTTATAATTTTGGGAAAATATTGTGTATAATAATGTTTCAGCCGTTTTTTTGGACAACTAGCCTAACAAGGACAACTGAGAATTGTTTCAGACTAATGAATTTCTTGCTTATTCAACCATGTAGTTTTTGTTGATCGTTAGATTGTCATTATGTTGCAAAGTAAACTGTTCCACTAAGTTTTCTCTAGGAGTAGCTGAACTTCAAAGGCAGCTTTTCTTATTTGTGCTGGTATCACACATTTATTTCTTATTCCTTCTTTCCTTTTGTTTATTGTGCTCAAATTCTAGATGTTTGTGGTACAGATGGAGAAATTGATATGTTAATTTCTGCTGAAAGTGTCCGTGTTAGTGATCTCTTTGAGTTAGGTGAGCACAAAACTGAAGCAAATGGTTTCAAGTGGAATCCCAGGATTTGTTTGCATTGCTCGTATGAGTCTTGGTGAATGACAAATGCCCAAATTTTGCAAATGTGTATAAACTATTGAGCATAGCAACTTCTGTGTTGGGGCAAATATTGCTAACATTTTGAACAGTATTGAGGTAAAGGTAAAAAATAGCTGAAAGTCTAAATAATGTCAAATTCTAATACTTTATAGAGATTAATTAATTACCGTTAACTGTGACAATGTCTCCTTCCTCCTACAAAAGAATTTGGGAATAAATGACAGATTTGAGATGAGGGTGACCATCAGATGATGATGCTCACAAAGTACAGTTCTTCTGATAAGGCTTATTTTTGGGAAATGGTTACTTGTGTCTGCATCTGATAAAGACGGAACCTTAATGTTCATTGTGGGAAGATGAAGAACTGCACAAATTTGGTTTTCAAGAGTAATTTCTGAAATTGCTGCACCTGGTAGATGAGTGAGAAGTCATGCTCCGCTTGCAGAAGCTGGTTGTAGAGTCACACAGAGAAGAAGAGAGAGAAGGGTAAAGGAGATCAGCCAAAGCAATGTCTGAGCTTTTATGTACCTGTGCGTTTGCAACTTGTTGAGGTGGTAGGAATGCATTTCCCACTCTAAGGTGGCCAAGCTGTAGAGGAGCTGTATCTGGCTCACGGACAGTGTATGTGTGGCTTATTCTTTCCTGTGCTGGGCTTAGCAGGTGTGTCAGGTAGCCTGGCAGTAGAGAGGGAGTGGAAAGAGTCTAGCTCTTGAACATACCAGGAGCTAAATTTTCAAATTTCAGTCTAAAAATGTTGCTATTCCTAGAGGAGAAAAGTCTTTTGTTCAAGAGCTGAAAGTGTTTTTTCTGAATGGAAAGAACTGTAGTCCTAAATTTCTACTCCTGACTCTCCTTGTATTTGAATAATATCTAGTTATCAGGTCTACGTGCAGCACAGGGATTCTCTACAACTAGATGAAAATAGGTAAGATACAACGAAGGATATGCTGAAGGTTGTTGCAAATTGAAAAATAGGCTTCAGAAAGGATGTGATAGTCCTGTCACTTAGTAAGACTCTGCTTACTGTTGTTGTTGGAGAAAACATTTTGGATCAGTTACTGCTTCTAACTGCAAGAGCCTATCCAGTTACTGTGCCAAACCTCCATGCTGACCTCTATATCTCCAGATCTTCTTTGCCTTGCTTGACATGAATGGTTCCCTATCATCTTCCAGTTATTTACTCTTTTATTTGAAATCGGATTTTATTGAAGCTGTAATGCTGTAAATCCTGTCTTGGGTAAGAGTACTTGTAAACTATTTTTATAGAGTCCTAGAGTAATTACTGATAATTTTATAGAGTAATTACTGATAATTACTTCCGTGTCCTATGAGTCTGCTGGTTTACATGGAAAAATCCCAGGGTCTTGTTGGAGACATACATGCATATGCAAGAGTTGAACTTTGAGGTCACTGCACTTCCTGATCTGAGGACATGCTCCTGTTGGGTCTGAAGAGAAAGCTCCCCTTGAGAAATAAAAGGGGAAAACTGTAAATAAGTGCAAGGATTAGACTGAATCCAGTATTTATGGCAATGCAGAGTTGCTTACATGATTTAGCCCCATTGAATTTAATGGAATTATTAACTGCTGAATATTTTAAATACGATTTCTCAGTCTGGATGTAAATTCAAGTGACCTTGTATTTCAGCTTCCAAAGTACATGCTGATACTTCAGTGTTTTATGTCTAAACATTAACTTTTCATAATGTTACTTTGATTTTGATTTTACTAAAGTCATCAGCTAATTGAGCATTAAAATATTCTTGGTTATTGCTGTCATCTTTGGAGGCTGCAGTACTCAGAGAATTTCAGGAAGCAGTTATCCTAATTGCGTAATTCTAAACAAATAAAACCATTTGTTATCCATTAGGTGCCTGTTAATGACTTAAACTTGACTCCACTGTAATTGCAGAAATGTCCTGAAAATGACATAAGAAGCTGTTGTCTTGCTGAAATAAAGCAAACTGAAGAGAAGTACACTGAAACTCTGGAATCGATCGAGAAAGTAAGATGCTGCTTACAGACTTGTAACATGCATTTTTATAGCAGCCTAGAAGATAGAATTACAATAGCCAATGTATATATAAATTCTTTTTCTTGCAGTTTTTCATGGTGCCATTGAAAAGGTTTCTGTCAGCATCAGAGTTTGATACTGTTTTCATCAACATTCCTGTGAGTAATTGCATATTTAATGATCAGATGTAAGGTTCATAGTTGATTGTGATATATTTGCGTTACTGTGCAAAATGATTATTTGAAATACAGTGCACAGTGTATTTATGTGGATATTCGTTGATTAAAAAGGATGTGCACTACCAATTTTTTTTTTCTGCTTGAGGGAATAAGGTAAGATAAATAGTATTAGCATGTGAGATAGTGAATTGTTATAAACTGGAGTATTATTGATCCTTAAAAGCTCATAATTTCTAGAAGTGAATCTTTGAATAAATGCTGATATTTTAATGATGGTACAGAGTTGTGACTGCTAAGTTACTTATCACTGTATACTGTCCATTGCTGCTTTGCAAATCCTTGTAACTGCCCTGGCTCTTACATCATTGAACACACTTGAAAGTTAACATAACTCACAGTTTTGCATTCAGAATCTGGCGCTGGAAAGGATAAGGAAATCCTCTGTGAACTATCTAGGAAACCTTGTATTTGACTGAAACAATAATGGTTTCTGTGATTGCTACTTTGTGCCATTTATTTTTGGCTTAATCAAAACAGTATGACAATTGACATATATTTTTAGTTGATGAGTGTTCAGCATGTCTTTGCTCTGTCTGACTTTAAAGGAAGACATCAGAAATGGTCTGAAGCCTCTCTCAACGCAGAGAAATGAAAGCAATGGTCTTTTATGAGGCCTTTGTAAAGAAAGGGTCACCGGAGTGTGGCCCATGGGCCACATCAAGCTATTATTGCTTGTAAAATATCACCTCTGTTTTGGCCATCTCTGGCGTGTCCAACAGGCTCTCAGGTTGTAGGAGGAGGTGTTGGGTATTTTGTCTTATTCTGTGAGAACCTGGCCTGTCTATAAAAATATTTTGGTTGCTGTTCCAGCATCATCCTGATAGAAGGTAAGTTGTGACAGTTATTATACTGATGATACCTGACCCCTTGCCATATTTGTCTCTCAGTAAAGTTTTTACTCTGCCTCTTAATTGCTGTCACGTCCTTCACTTCGAATATTAGTCCAAAACACTGTCACAGATATCTAGTAACAAGTAACTAACTTGTCTTCTTGAATTACATCAGCTGCCCATAGAGATCCCTTTGCTTTTGAAAACAAATTTATATTCTGTCCTGCATTAGTATTTCTTACTCATTGCAAATAAAGCTAGGACGTGCCCTACCTAAGTTACTGTAAACCTCTCTCCTAAGGCTCTGTGTGCCCAGGCATATTGACTTATGTTTATTGAAAGACCTAATTCCAGTCAGTGGAAACACTGCACGAGGGTACAAAAAGGGCTTGAATGCTGTAAGCTAGGGAGGTCAGCCCACTCACTGCTTGTTAAAGGTGTGTAAGAGGATCACATAAGAGTAAAAAGAACAGAACCTGTTTATTTTAAACTAGAGAGACACGCAGTAAATGATTATGTTTGGGTTGTTTTATTTTGCTTATTGTTGTCAGCATTCAGTATTCTGCTGTTAGAAGATGCTGCTTGTTTCCAACTCCAGGGACATTTCATAGGCATCCAATAACCTTAAAAGAAATACAGGACTTGGCTTAGCCAAAAATATTTGCAAATGCTTTGTCTGCTCAGACCTTGTCTGTGTGGCAGTTCCTCAGCAGGAAGGCTGGAGGGCAGTGGAAGCTTGTTTTAAACTAAAAATAGCTGTTACAAAGAGCTCTGCAGCAAAGTGAGATGTGAAGAGCAAGTGCTGTGTTCTCAGAACAGGATGGATTTTCCTCTGTTAAGGGGTTGTGGTAAAGGATTGTTTCCTTTGGGTGATGTCATATTCCTTAAATAGACTCCAAAAGATGCTCGCTGGATCAACTGCTGATATCAAAATACTTTATTTTGAAGGGAAAAACCTCCAAACTAATTACCCCAAATTACTCACCAGTCCAGAGAGAGTGCCTTTCATTGGCCCTCATATTTCTAAGTTCTGTTCTTTAAAGTGAATGTACGGCTCTCTATTTGTGTATGGCTCTATGTTAGTGTGTGTGTATGTCTGTCTATATTATGTATATATGCCTTTGTATGTCCATTTGTCTATGTGTGCATCCATATAGAGATGTGCTTATACGTGCACCTGTGCATGCCTTTGAATTATGTATATGGACATACAGAGAGAAGGAGAGATGAAAGTGTGTGTAACAGATACCGAAGTGTTGGAACATCCATTAACTTCAAATGGTGTTAACATCAGCTTAGTTTAAAATCTGACTTTGAATTAGAGGTAGAAACCAAAAAAGACCCATTGTCCCCTTAACAGCATTAGGCTGTTTTTCAGGGGTATTGCTGGGTGCTCCTTAGAAAATGTGCTCCTGTTCCCAATACATTAATTGGGAAGCATTTCTGCAATAATGCCTGTCTACTGCAACTTAAAATTCTGAGGATAAGGCCATGCAGTTGCTAGCAACTGAATTTGATCTGTTTCAAGATTCTGCACCCTCATCAGTGATGTGGTTGACCTTGTACGTACTGTTCGTTTTCATCAGTGTGAAGTGAAATGTTTTAACTTAGTTTGCAACTCAATATTGAATTTTTTTGGTAGTATATAATTTGTTGCATTAAATCATCTTCAGTGGCTTGCTCTTTTAAGCAGTCCTCTCTTTTTCATTCCAGTGATCTGTATGCTACTTACAGTTATCCAGATTTCAAAACTTCTTAACCTGTTTTGACTTAATTTCTTGTGAATTCTCTGACAGCGTCCATGCAGTGTTAAGGCTGATGCAATCTCCTGTAGTTTATGTATAACAGTGTATAAGCAAGGAGAGTTGCAACAGTAATCAAAGACCAAATCTTTCTGCAGTATTCTTTTCTTTCTCTGACATTAGTTGCGTGCTGTATTGGGAAACTAATTATGATTGCAGTTAATTTAGCATTAGGACATCACTAATTGACCAATGTAATGTACAAAACTAATTTTTCACAGCTCAGGGACATGAATCATTACTTCACCTTGTCACTAAAGCATTTACTTGACTTGCTTAATTTTAAAATTATCATTATAAAATGAAGGTGAATTAACAGTGCACGTTCCAAGCTAGAATAAATTAGTCTCTAATAGGTAATTCTTGGAGTTTGGTTTTTCTTGTTGCACTATACAGAAGATGTGCCAAACTTTGAAATTAGATTCTACTCTCAAATGATCTGTTTTCCAAGCTATTGAAATTAATAGGTCTAACATGAAGTAATTTATTTTTATATTCAAAGCTTTAAGCCATTCTGTTTTTACAAAGCTTTTCCCCTCCCCATTACTGTTTTTCAGGATTTGGTGAAAATTCACAGGAGTCTTACACAGGACATCAATGATTCCATTGTTAACAAAAATGATCAGAACCTTTATCAAATTTTTATTAACTACAAGGAGAGGTAAGATTTAAGCACTCTTACTAATTGTGCTAATATGTGCTCAACTTGGTATTTTACAGTATTTTTGTTTGATGAATATTACTGAAACAGGATTCAATGTAAGTATCCTTATCAAGCTAGATTTGGTGTTTTGAGCCTGAAAGTCAAAATGCAACCTATTGTTTTATGAGCCCTCCCTCTTCTTAGTCCAATTTTGGCAGTATTGTTACTTAGGTAACATATATATTTTTAAGGAAACTTAAATATCTTATTTTGCACAGCATTTTTTTCATGCATATAATCCCAGGTATTTTATAGCATGTATTAATATTGTTTAACAGATTAAAAAAAAGGATATTTATTAGGGATATTTCAGATTAAAGAAGACAGGAGAAGTCATAACTGGAAAGAAGAGAAAGCAGATGTAAAAGAGAAGAGAGAAGAGACTATGGTCTTGCTTTACCCTGAGTCAAAAGCAGCCAAGCTGATAACAGGATAGCTGGGCTAATTGCCAATATTTTTACCCACCTTTTCCTAGTGTTCCTTCTGCCAGCTCTGAACAGCTGTTGGACTGTGTAGATGAATTTATATATCTGTGGTACTTGGCTGAAAAACACTTGTTCTGTTGGCTACATTGCTGACCTATCTTAAAGTGACCCTTGGGTTTTGGATAAAAATGAGGTCCTTCTGGGAGCAGAGTGGGAAAGACTTAGGGGAGCTAATTGGGTTTGCTTCAGGGTGATGGGTGAAGGAGGATTATTGCAGTAATAATTGGTGTGTGAGAAATTGAACAGCAGCATCCAAAGAATGTTAGATGGGACAGTTTTCCAAGGGAGGAAGGTGTCCCAGACTGCCCATAAACAGTCCTGCCTTCAGAGACCTTCTGTCTCAGCTTCTCGTTTGGAGCAGGACATAGTTATTTCCCAGGCTGTTAGACTTTCTGCTGCTGTAGGAGGGAATCGGAGGACAAGGAATTGTTCTGGAAAGTGCTTATCTTTCAAAAGTTGTTCTGAAATGTGTGCTAAAAGAGGAACAAAGGACGCCGAGAAGAAATACCAAGTTTATGTTATAAAAAAAAAGGGAACAGAGGTTGATGCAGTGTCTGAACCATACAGTGATTAAAAGTAATCAGAAATGATAAATTTGAAATCAGTGTCATCACCTTATTGTGAAAAAAAAAAGATTTAAATAAAAAGATAAAGGTTAGGTGAGAAAAAAAAGAAATTTAAGAGACCTCAATGGAAGGCTCATGGGAACCCACCAAAAAGGGTTCCTTTTTTGGGAAGCTTACAGAAGAAATCACCTCAAGAAAGAGATGAAAAGGTGAAAGAAGAGAGCACTCTTGGCACTGGGACCAGCAAAAAGAAGCATTCCACACAGAGGCAAGAAACTCCTGTCATAAAACCAGGCTCCTTCAGAAAGCATTGCTTCACTTGACATCAATTGAAAATTTCTTGAGATTTTATACGCTGTTATTTTGATCTGAGAGCTCACACCTGATAGAAACTGTTGGAGACAGATGAGTTTGGATAACCTACAAGTTCTTTAAAGGATGGCTGTAATCCTATTAAGCCTGTGCTCCAGAATTTATTCATTATAACCTTGAAAGTCTACATTGCTGTAAACACTACAGACTGTTCTGTTCAACAGAAATTTTGCTGCTTTTTAATGAATCCTGTATTGACCAGAACATATTTTTATATCTGTGACTATTAAAGGAAATGCAATGATTTTAGGCCATTTTGAAAGTAGAGCAAAACTGTTCTCCTGAATAGTCTTCATTCATTCGTGCTGCCCATTTGAACAGGTGGCTAAATTCCATTCTTGCTTATTTAGGCACTGTTCCTTTTGAAAGAAGGATTGTGAAAAATGTTCAAGGGTTGTTCTTAAATAAACAAATGTTCCTTTTATTCTTCCTCTTGCTTTGATTTAGGTTGGTTATTTATGGACAGTACTGCAGTCAAGTGGAGATAGCGATATCGTGCTTAGACAATATCTCTAAGACAAAAGAAGATGTTAAATTGAAGTTAGAGGTATCAGTATTTTTTAACATAAGTATATGTGTACACACACTATACCGTGTGTTTGTCTGAGTATGTCCTGCTTTCACTGAAGTCAAAACCTTTATGATGACAAAACTAGCTGGACTGATAAGTGAATGTGTTTCTCTTCATTCTTTTGGAACCTCTCATCAGATGAAAATGTGCTGCATGCACAAGAGTGCACAGCCTGGTCCTGAAGTGAAGGGAGTTTTGCCACTGACATTAGCAGAGTTAGGGTTTTCTTTCGGGAAGTGATCATCAGTGATACCCTTCCATTTATCAGGATATCTCAGCTCGAACGTAGAATTGCAGAAGCACACAGGTTGGGAGCGACCTGTAGGCTGAACAAGCCCTTGTCCCATAGCCTCAGGGTTGTCTGCCATGACCCCTGGGTCCTTTCTGCAGAGCTGCTCCCCACCTGCTCAGCCCTCAGGGTTAGCATGTCCCTGGCTAGTGCCTACCAGGTGAAGGACTTCGTCTTTGCCTTGTTGCCTTCATGTGAGGTTTGTGCTGGACTTGCCCTGAAAGGTGTCAGCTGCACCTCTGCAGATGTGCTGTGGGTGTCGAGTCTTTTGCTGCAGATCAGTGCCAATGGCATTAAAGGGGAGGGGGCCTTGGACACAGCCCTGAAGAGCTCTGTTTGCAGCTGTCCCTCAGCTAGTGCAAGAAACGTTAGTCACTGCACTTTTTGAGCCTCATAATCCAGTCAGTTTTTTATAGAGCTGGAGCATAACGTCCCAACCTGGATATTACTCTACTGTGAGAGAGGAAGCCTTGGAAAAGTCAAGGTAGACTTTCCCCACCCATTCATAGATCTAGCCATTTCATTGTGGAAAGCAGTCAAGTAGGTCAAGCATTGATTTACCTGTGGTAAATCCATGCTGGATATTCCCATATTCCTTTTTCATGTGTCCAGATATTGCTTCCAAGAGGACTTGCTCCGCAGTTTTTGCAGTGAAGTGCTGAAGTGAGGCTGACTGGCCTGTAGTGTCCATGATTACCTTTTGCCTTTTTTTTTCTTCTCCAGAAGTGTGTATATATATGTTTTTTTAGCTGTATGGAATGCCTAATTTCTGTTGCCTTTGTTCTACTCTCTCATGCATGCTGAAACATCTAAGAACAAGTGACTAGATGCAGGCTTTTTTTGGTATTGCCATATCAACTGTTTTTCTTCATTTTGTTGATATTATTTATCGCAAGCTTAATAGAGTTGCTTATATGTCACTGAATTTTTGTATCTATCACTTGAATAATTTTATTTTCTAGCTCTGTAGTCTTATTGTTTCTTCTGCTTTGAACTAGGAATGTTCCAAGAGGGCCAATAATGGGAAATTTACATTGCGGGATCTCTTAGTGGTTCCAATGCAGAGAGTGCTGAAATATCACCTACTGCTTCAGGTATTTTATTTTTGAAATTTTAGGGGGCTGAGAGCAAAACTGTGATTGTTTATCATCAGTGGGTTGTAAAAACGAAAGCTAAATGTCTTTATCCAAGAAAGGTGATTGACGCTTCCCTAGATGTGTTATGAAATAAAATTCAGTCAGGTGCAGGGTTTCTCCCAGAGATCATTTCTTAGAGCTGAAGCATATCTGGGGAAAATCGAATAAAACACGATTGTTTCCTCAGCATCTGGACCTTTCATTGTTGGTGTGTTTAAAATGGTTAGTAGTACCAAACCATAATTGTAGTACTTGGAAATGTGAACCATTACCCCCCAAAAAGAGGCAGCTGAGCCATACCTACAGCATACATTTAAGATACTTCTTTGCTGTCATAAATTGCAATTAAGCCATATTTATTTTGAAATGCTTCTTGTTATAACCCACAAAGCATTAGCTTTTGCAGTTAGTCCTGTAATAAGGGTGGAGAGTCTTATAAATTTAATTTGATAGCTGTGCCAGGAGACTCATTAGTTCAGCTGCAAAAAAATGTATTACTATATTAGACTGTCAACCCTGCTGATGCTTGTAAAATGTCATTTTAAAAAGATCTACTACTTATATGTGGAGTATAATTTTGAGTCTGCAGAACAACATACATTTTGTAATATTAAATTTTTGAAATACTTCTATAAATGAGTCATCAATATTTTGATCAATGCAAAATTGGAAAAAATAAAATGAATGGTATGACTTTTTTAAAAAAAACCCATGTGGGATCTGACTCATGATTTTATAATCAACCTGTATATTGTGGAAAGATGATATACAATGTCACTATGTTCTGTGTAGCACTATCTATATGTTGTACAAGAGAAATATTTTACAGACTTGGAAAGAAAATAATGAGTAAATTATTAGAATTGTAATGCAAATATAATTATTAATTACTTATTTACTATTAATTGTAATATGAGTATAAGGAATACTATTTCATTTCTTATGATTTTACTAAGTTATGTGAGCTGAAATGTATTATTGCCTCAAATATAAAGAAGAAATGACCTGTTTCCCCAAGAGGTTATACTTCCGCTTCATAAAGCCCAAAAACCCCTCTGTATTTTCCATATGGGAAGTGGCTAAAAGAGTTCTTTGAACATGTACATTTGTATGTTTTCTGAGTCAGCTTCCTCTTAGGTATAATGAGACAGTGACTTTTAAGCTGTGCACGCTTCAGCTGAGGTTTTACTGCCAGCATGGATCCCTGTCTGCGGACAAGTGCATGCTTTGGAATAGGATGAAATACCACGTAGCAATGTGTAAATGAACTTGAGATTTGTTTACCTGGGCTTCCAGCATGCACATACAGTAATGATCTGATTTGGCAAGTTTTAAGTGCTAGACAGACCAAATTCACTTCTTGTGACGGTTCATTAGCAGCTAAAGTCAGTGTTTAGGCTGTACAGCAATCATTCCTAAACACTTGCCAATTAACTGTTTGCAATAGTCCCCACTCACTGATAGGCTGCTCACTGTGGGGATAAAAATTGCCTCTTCTTGGGTTGTATATTCTGCTTATTTTTTTGGGGGTGGGGATGAGCAACGATGATTTCAATTTATGAAGTGACAAACGGTGGGTGGAAAGTTTCAACTGCTCTGTCCACAGGAGCTGGTAAAGCACACTACTGATCCCATGGAGAAGGCAAATCTAAAACTGGCACTTGATGCAATGAAGGTGAGTATTTATGGCAGTGAAGTATTTATGTCTGCTGGCAGTTAGAATGGTAGCTCAGAACTGTATTTCCTGGAGGAGATCATGTTCTTCACAACCTTTCAAACATGTTTTCACAGGTTCCTGTGAGCTTTGTATGTCATGGCAAGTACAAAGTTGAGGGTTTTGCTCAAGTCTGGGAAACAAGTTCAGTAGTTTTCTGAAGCAGAGGGTTTCTGAAATGGAACTTCCCCATTTCGAGTTACTTTTGCATTTGCTGAAAAACAGGTGTTTCAGTTGTGTTGGTCTCGCTTCTGAAATTTAGAAATATTTCTACTACCGTAAGCCAATTTGAATCAAGGTCAGTAATTTCCCAGTGAGACGGAGAGCTATCTTTGTTTACAAGACCTTTTTCTGTCATCCTGATATGATCTCTGTGGCTTTACCTTTGAAAGCAATAGCATCTTTCTGGAGGTAGGGTACCTGTCACGATACATTCACCTGCAAGTGGTACCAACAAATTCTTTATAGAATAACTGTGCTGCCTTGTGCATAAGGTAATATAATGTATGTTCCTCTGCCCAGCTTCAGAAACAAAGCACGAGTCTGCTTCAGTTGGCTTCATGGCATGAATGGTGACATTCATGTGCTGGAATTGGGAAATTTTTTCTCGTCTTTGTGGGGAAAGGAGCCAACATGACATAAATTATATCTCCTGTTGTAATCTGTATGTTCCACAGTAGATGCTGAAGTCAGACTAAGTTAGTTTTGGGTCACACAGCTGTCTCATATTTTGTGACTGCCTTGAATGCCTGGAATACAAACCAGCTCACAAATGAGATTTTCAGTTCCCCTATTTTGTTGTCCATTTTTATGCAGTGAATGTAGAGGGACGGACACCGTGATAATTTCCCTCGGAGAGGTGCCTGAAAAGGGATGGCAGAGTGTTTCATCCATCTAGTAGCAAGCCATGCCTCCTGGTTGCTTTTAATTGGCTAGGAAAGTAACTCTGTTTTATATTGCTTTTTCATTCCCATTTGCTGGCTTTCTTCATTGTTGGTATCTGTTGGACTGAAAAATCAAAGAAATCTCTTGCCAGAGTGGCTGTGGCAGATATGTGCTGGCTGGCAGGATGTAACCAAACAAAATATCACAAAACCTCACCCCCACCCCTTCCAAACCCACAAACCCCCTGAGGTATGAGCGTCTTTCCTTAAGGTTGCAGCATTGTTCCCATTCTGATTTACTGTAGTCCCTGCCACTGTAGTAGAAATAACAGTGTAGCATTGGTGTTTTGCTCCTAAAAACCCTGGTGTCTGCTCAAAAAGAAAATGTCTTTGGAAAAATTGCTAGGAAAGTCGTACTGCCCCCCAGGAAAGAAAATTCTTGGAAGGGTTATGCTGTTGGATTTCTTTTAGCAGCAAGAAAAGAATTTCTAAGCTAAGTCTTTTAAGACTGACGTGAATGTATCCTGCACAGATCCATTTGGGAAACTAGCATAATGACTGCAGCTATTCATAGATTCTGATTAAAAACATCTTAGGAAGAAGATGTATTTTCCTCCCACCCTCCAAATTTGTGACCGTATTGAAGGGATACTGTAAAAGCGAGTTAGGAAGATGGGAATGCCTTTTCCAACTGCTGCTCTCAGCATCCCTGACCTTACCAATTACTACTTCTGCTCACTCCTCATCTCTAGCCATAAACAGAGAAGCCCCAGCAAATTGTCACTATTACTCAAGCATGTTCAGAGCATTTTAAAGGCTTTAGTGAAATGTGTACAGTACATGTTCTGGTAAAGGGCACAATAATGATCTCACCCTGTGACTTTAGGTAGTATATCCCTTCAAAAGCCCCTTTTAAAATCTGCTGTGCAATGGCTCCTCTCTGCTGTGCAACAGTAAGTGCAAAATCCCGCTACTGGGGCCACAGCTTTTTCTCTTCTAAGAAGCACCCAGGTTTATGATTCATTTACACCTTACATTCTGCTTTTGAGCTGCCTTATAGATGTTTTCTACTATATTCCCTGTTTACCTCAGATATGGGATGTTGACTGCTTTTTCAGTAGTGTGCTGCATAAATTACATTTCCATCTTTAATCTTGAAAATAAGACACTAAAGACATTCAGAAAAAATCAGCTCTTTTTTAGCATTTATTACTTGTTTCCCTCTTTCTCGATACTAAATTCATGTTCCAATAGATACCATGAAGAGTGTTGTAAATATTATTGAAGATATGTAGACACTTTTTTCCTTCTTTATTTAGGCATACGTATTGGTAGTTCTTGAACTTTAAAGAGAATTTCAAAAGAAATTACTAAATATGTAGATAAGTCAAAGATAAAATTAGAAGTAAACTTGTCAAAACAATGTATTAAAGCAGTCTGTTATAGAGAAGTTATTTTTTTTCCTCCCTTTTGCTGTTGATACTCTAGGACTTGGCTCAATATGTGAATGAAGTAAAGAGAGATAATGAAACCCTTCGTGAAATTAGACAGTTTCAACTATCAATAGAGAATTTGGTATGTGATGTTTTTAATTTACATACAATTTTTAAATCACTTTTGATCAAAAATATTGATAGATGTATTTGTTCCTCATTTCATACGAGTTTATAGTATTCTTGGTAATATTTAAGTATAAGTATGTTTTGCTTGATTTAGAATGACATGACTGTTAGAGTACATAAATCTCTGCTATTCTGGGTGTCGGTAGTTAAATATATTTGCATAGTTAAAGGTTTGTACAGTGACTCTCAGATGTTTTTGTAATGGGAAAACCTCTCCTGTCTGAAGACAAAAATAGAATAGACTGATTCTTTCTTGTAATTTAGATGGCAGTGAGGAAAAGATATTGTTTCCTGGTCTAAAACATTCTTTTTTGGGGTAAAAGAAGTGAGTGGTCTAACATTTGAATGTGTTGTTATGTTCACACTTTTGCTGTATGGAATCATACATTCTGCTTCTGTTTCAGAACCATTCCCTCTTACAGTATGGGAGACCTCAAGGTGATGGGGAAATCAGGATAACAACGTTAGACAAGCGTGCAAGGCAAGACAGGTGATGGCATAACTTGTGGTATTTGCTACTGAAAACCTGTTAAGCAACTCTTTGTAGATTTGAAGTCAGCCCACTGCTTCCTGGGGGCTTTCCATTCTACTGGGCATTCACAGAGCCTGTCTGCCATTTACCAAGTGAATGTGCAAAGTGATGAATGGAAAATTAGTTATTACATTATTATCTGAGATCACTAAATCCCTTACAAGGAGTAGGTCTTAAGCAAAAGTACTTTCAGCGTTGGTTGTTTTATTAGCCAGTAGTTTAGCTCTTTGCCTTCAAAATTTTAAGTGCCACTTAATTTAAGTGTAGAATAAGACTTTTTGGTGTTGGCTTTCTGGAGTGTTGTTAACCATCTCTGTATTGTGTTTTCATAGGCATATCTTCTTGTTTGATCTAGCTGTCATTGTTTGCAAACGGAGAGGGGATAATTATGAAATGAAGGAAATAATAGATCTTCAGAAATACAAAATTACAAATAACCCCACTACTGATAAAGAAAATAAAAAGGTAAATATTTGTTGCTAATTCACGTAAAATGTTTATTTTTAGCAAGAATTTGAAGCATTTTGCAGGAGTTTAAAATGTAAATACAATTTCTTTAAGATGTTTTTTGTTTTAAATATAAGCTGGAGTGAATATTTAGAAATTTCAACTTTGTTTATTTTGATGTAATTAAAATGTTTGAGTAAGTCATTCTAAGGAAACACAATAATGTGTCTTGCTGTTCCCATAATTAATGAATTAAAGAATATACAAATGCTTTGTTATTTTTAGGGTTTTTTTTTTTCCCCTTTCCTTTCTTCATAACTATGACCTTTGTATTACCAATCTTCTTATGCAGTGGTCTTATGGCTTCTACCTCATTCATAACCAAGGTGAAAATGGTTTAGAAGTTTATTGCAAAACTAAAGACTTGAAGAAAAAATGGCTTGAACAATTTCAGATGGCTCTGTAAGTATATTTTTATTAGGGTAGAATCGCATTCATCACTCGTGTAAGGATTTTGCTTAAATTATGATGAACTTTTGTTATGCTTTAATACTGTCTAGTTGTCTATTTTGTTTGACATTCCGAGAAAACACTGATTGACATCTTCATCAACAGTATTTCCCTGAAATTCATCTTGGAAAAGGAAGAGGGCACTCTAAGCTATGTAGTACTTTCCAACTTTGCTGCCTAAACTGTTTTAGTAATGCTGTCTTAAGCAACCATGGGGAAATATTAATTATTTTAACAATAAATATCTATCATAATAGTGACATTTTTCCCATCCCATTTTAATTTTGAGTAATTGAAGTATGTTTTTGAAAAGTGATGCTGGTGGTTTGAGAAAGGATCCTGACATCTTTCCTAGTGGCTTTTATCTAATTTATTAGTTAATATCTGAATCAAGTTGCTTGGTATTTAGGTTCAAAAGGCTGGATTCCTTTATATGTTTTAAAGTAAGAGGAGGTTACTTTAGACTTCTTGAAAAGTAAGTTGTTGAGCTGCAGCACTGCAGATTACATTATTGTTATGCAGCATGAACTTTATTTCCATTTCTGATTCTTGTCAGAAAGACAAACATGATTATTGGCACCTTGGGTATTGTGATTAAATTTAAAACATTCACAAGGGAATTGATGACAGGGTGATGCTTGCTTTGTGGAAAGAAAAATAGTGAGGGGGAGTGTGAGGCTCCCAGTGAACAAAGAGAGACAGCATTAGCAATGGTGGGTTTGCATGTGGTCCTAAATGTGTGTGGATTCAGGAAAAATGGGTATTGTGAGCTGATTTGAGTGAAACTTCCTCATAAACTGTGCATATTTTTTAAAAACCTCAGTATGATGAGTGTTTATGATTTAAAAGGAAACATAAGGAAGGAGAGCCTGGGCTGGACAGATATAATAAAGCCTCTTTACTGAGTTTCACATCTTGCTGATTTTTATTGAAGGCAAAAATGATGTGTTTTGGCAAAAATTTCTGGGTGGTATAGTTGGAGATGTAAAGAGGTGTTTATTAGCATGTGTGCCTCTTTCTGTCCCTCTGCTCTCCCTGCTGTACTTTGTGTAATATCACAATTATATTTACTTAACACATGTATGAGGAGTGAGGAACTCAGCCTTATCAACTTCAGCATTGGAGCTCTTCATCACTCTTCAGGAGTCCTGGCCCAGTGCCCCAAGAAACCAAACCAAGCAAGCCAGAAGTCAGGCAAGGAGCTAAGGAGAGTGGGGAGAGCACGATGGGTTTTTTCCCCAATTCTTCCCAGTCATTTTTCTGGTTGTGTGCAGGACTGTTCTCCCGTGTCCCTCCTCATGTTGCTGCACGAGTGCAGCTCTGCCCCTCACGCAGTGCTAGGCACCAGGCAGCACTGCTCAGCTGCTGGGAGTGTGCCTCTGTGAGCAGGGGTTAGTGCTGCTGCTTGCCTGTGTGAGCAGAGTGAGCAGCACCTCAGTGGTTGATGAGTCCACGTGCCGCTCTTTCCTCTCTGGCAGATGGACTTGGTCTTTGAAAATGGGTGGTGGTGTCTTGCACGGATGTTTGTCCTTCCTGTAAAGCCATTCCTCTAGTTTAGCCTCTTTCCGTGTGGTTAAGGCACTGGGGCTGGAGCAGCAGGATCAGGGCTGAGGTGTAACATGAGGCAGTGGCGTTATTGCTTTATCCTTTCTGCAGTTTTCATTGCTTATCCCAAACTCCATTACATGGGTTTGACTTTATTGCATATTTCCCTTAGCATCTGTCCCAAAACATACATGTAGCAATATTTGCATATTGCATGTAGCAATAATTATATTCTAATGCATGTTTAGACACAAGAGTTTGTATTTGGGAATAAACTAAGCCAAGCACGTTGAAATGTTGTTGGTTGTTTTCAGGGTTCTCATTGTCTACTGTGTAGATTAACTCTTCTGCTCTGAAAAGTAGCCATGATTGAAATTATGCTCTTATTCATCACATTCAATGATACGTGCTGCTTCTATGGACAAAATTCTTCTCATTACGTAAAAATTTTACAAGACTGCAAAACCAGCACAGTTGAAGGGGTGAATAACATTGGGTTTTGATTATCAGAAATGACACTGTTTACTGAGTTCCAGACAGAAATTTCAATGCCTTTGGGGATAGCAGTGTGTTGAAGTCAGGTTTGTGCAAGTGTTAATCTAAGAACATAATAAGAGAACAAACTAGGATCTCTCTTGTTATTCTTAAAGTAAGAGTTAACCTTGTTGCCCCTAGAACGGTCTTAGAGGCATAATTATTTTAGCTAGGCGGTAATTTCTATTTTTTTGAGGGGAGGAACTTAGATGCTTATACTGGCGTATGAAACAGTGATGATAGTTTATTTGCTGAAAAAGCACCTACTGTTGAGAATCTGGTGTTGTTGAGATGAGAATTTGTCTCCAGATATGGGAAGCTTATGTTATTGATGAAGTATGAAATAGAGGAGAACACTGCCTTGCCGGCTGGACTTGATTTAGGTGCTGGGGGCAGGAATACATTAGGCATGCTTGGTATGGAAAATCCCGAAAGGAAGGATAGATGAAACCCCACAGCAATTTCCAGAGTGTTGCTTTTCAGACTAGTAAGTTTCTGTTAGAAAGCTAATTTAACAAACCTGTGAAAATATTCTACCTCTTAGCCAGATCTCTTACTGTAGTGTGTGGTGAATTTTGTTTTGAGGGAGGTTGGAAATGCTGGGTTACTGGTCATAGGAAACTCAGTAAATTGTTTTTATTCATATGGCAGCCCTGTTCCTACAGTATGTATTTGCTGTTTTCCTGAGACTGTTGCTTTATTTAGAAAATATATAATACCAAACACCACAGTTTCTATTTCTCCTAAGAATTTCATGGGTGTTCTTGAAGTCTCTTCATACAGCCCATCCTCATACAACAATGATACTGTGATCTGGCTGCACTGAGTTTGATGCTGTTGACCTATACACAGTAATAGCCACAGCTGAAGCTGCTCATTTACCCATACCCCCCCCCCCCCCTCCCAAAAAAAAAAAAAGTTTACTGTGTACAACCCAAAATTGTTGGTTCTTTTGGACTACTGGATTTTCTAGATCACAATACAATGAAGCAGGGCACTGGGGCAGCATAGTTAGTATTAGTGTTGCAGTCAAGCTCTTAAAGTCTAAACTTTGGTTGGTGAGTTTGATAAGGTTTTGCAAAGCTGTCAGACAGAGACCACTGGAGGATGTTTTAAGAGGAGCAAATTGTAAGGGCCTGAGTTCTGTCTTGATGTGCCTCTTCTTGCTGGTGTGAATGGAAGTTGTGCATGCACACGGGGAGTGTAACCTGCTTATTGCCTTGGAAGAGATGTGGTGCTTAACTGTGACAGTGGCCGGTTTGAGCAGTTGCTATTCAGTTCTTGGAGCTCTGTTCATAGCAGTGCATGAGCCTTTAGCTGCAAGGGTAAATAAGCATCTTCTCAAAGATAGTGCTGCAAAGACTTTACTGTACTAGACATGGAATGTTTAAATTTGGTCTAGCGTGTCAAACATCATTGATCTAAATGCAAAGTCATTCCATATCCAAGATAATATTGATAGACGTGTACAGCCAAATTACTACTCCCATTCAGCCAAATTAGAGACATCATGTATTAAATAAAAGTTTGTCAGCAATGTGATAAAGTGTGTGGTTTATTTGCCATTACTAGGCCATTTTAAACCTCAAAAACTGATTGCGTGAGACACAAATCTTTTATATTTTCTAGTAGCACATCCTGTTTAATTTCTTTCCTCCTCTATTAAGAACACCAGAAGGATCAGAACAAACATGTGATGTCTCATAATGTACCTTCAGATTACATAAAATATGCTATGCTTTCATGTTATTCAGCTTATGCTAAAAGGTAGGAGAGTTGATTGATATTTTTTCCCTAGAAAGCTCTTCTACACATGCTTTTTGGTTTTAAAAATGCTTATTTTTAAAAATAGTTGACTAATATTTGAATCAATGAATTTATGATAACCATTCTTTAAAAAAAGAAAAAAAATCCTTGAAAGTTGAAGTGTCCCTCCTCTATTGTATGCATATGTACATATTCTATGTATGTACCTCAGTTATATTACAACTTCGTTAATTACCAGGCCTAATTTCTATTATAGAGCAACTGCTTTTCTCATCATTGTCGGGAAGAATTTAATTCTTCAATTTTCTCGTGAGATGATAGAATAAATAAAGAAAGAAAATCTGTTGATTGTTGCTACATCTGTCTCATGCTGACACTTAACATTCGCTTCCATCTACCGAATACTTCTTTGTGTGTAGTTTGTTTCTTGATCACAGTAGAGCGTGAAGCAGGTGTGTGTTCGTCATCACAGCAGCAGAGACCTTTCCCATGAAAGGCTGCAGATTATATTTTCCCACTGACAATATTTGAACCCATTAATGTAATAAGACATGCAGTGTCTTATGCTGGTTTGTGCTGAATTTATTTTGTCATCATGTTGTCCAGTTTCCCAATTTAATTAAGCCTTTCTCAACTGGGCTTTGTAATCCACTCTAAAAATGACCGTCAGCAAACTTGACTTGAGGATAGAAACGTCTTGCACATAATGCAATTTTAAGAAGAATTTAGATTGGAAGAGGTGTGTGGAGATTTTCAGCTTCAGTCTTCTGCAGGGCTTAGGTTGCTCAGGGCTGTCTCAGCTTGAGTTTAGTCCTGCTGGATTTCAAGACACACGGAACCAATATTGTAAAGTCTCTTGCAACAGTGTTGTAACACACCTTTTAATTAGGCTTAACTCAACTACTGCCTTTCACAAACTGAGAAATTTATGAAAACATCTTGCAGGCAGAGGAACAGTTAAAATTTCACCTTCTGAAGTACTATGATTGTAGTTTCTGCCTAGATGCTGTAGCTGAAATAGCAATATTAATGTCATGTCTAATTAGTAATGCCTGAAAAATCAGTGGGAAACAGGTTCATTATAGTGATTAGGGTATGGAGTTAATGAATCTGATTTTTCTTTTACATACCTAAATAAAAGACTTCAGACATGAAAGCTGTACAGCCCTTAAAAAAATAGTGGTTTTAGTTTTAATTACACTGTACTTTGTTTTGGGTCACTAGAGAGTTTGTGCAGCTGCCCAGGTAGAGTCTAACATGTTTCTGAAAAATTGCTGCTTCAGTTCGACATAATTCACGCCTTGCAACTCAAGGGACGCAGAACATATCATCTGATAGTGAGGAAATAATCCTGAGATTCATTGATTATCAAACCTGGTAGGTGTATGCACAACAATTTAGATTAGAGAAACGACATAAATTGTAACTAGAGCTCATTAGTTTTCTAAATTTTGAAGAAAACTAGTACAAGACGCAAGGTAGGTGAAAAGCCTTCTCTTAGCTGTTATCCTTCATATTTCCAAATTCGCTTTGCACTCTGTGACTAATGACATTGGTCAGATTCCGCTCAAATAGATCTGTTCCCTCAGATAGTGCATTAATAATGCATGCGCATTAAGCTTTCTTCTGAGAGAATATTTGAGCTCTGACATATTGAACACTGACATATTAAATTAAAGCTTTCTTATCAGAGCACCTTAAAAGCCTTAGATGTCTGCTGCATTTTTCAAATAACCTGCAGAGGTGTTTCACTTGTACCAACCTCACGTAGGTTACCAAAGCAATAAACAAACATGTCTGCCTGGGGTTTTTTCATCAGTATAAATATTGCAGTACTGCAAAAATGAATGCCAAGTTCATGTCTGTTAAAGAAGAATGGTTTCCTGTTCTTTGCTGCGACTCCAGTTGGTTTTGATCAAATGTTTTTCAGGGTTATAAGCAATCATTCACAACATATTTATAGTTATAAAATTTCTTTAGATTATTCCAGACACAGCAAGAACGGTGTGAAGATGCTACATATGATTAAGAGCACAGTGTAAGGACAGTGTAAAATGTGAAAGCAAACCAGGATTTATGAAAACAGTGGGTAAACACCTGAAGATGATAAATATACTTTGATATTATGTCTTCCAGTTCACAAAAATCAACGATATCCCAATCGCTATGTTTTTACACAACTTACTTTACAATATGTGAGGTATATTACTATGAAAATTAGTGCTTCTTAAAATTCAGTGAAATAAATTCGTAGTGACACTACATCATAAAAATAAAGTACTACCATCTTAATATTGGCTTTTTTTGTGCAAGGAGGTTTTTTTCAGTGTTAAAACCTGGAATGCTGCGTTCCACGTTTGTCTTGATGCTCTGGTTATATGAATAGATGTCCTAGCTTCTCCCTGCAAACCAATGCTACCTTTTTTCTTAGCAGATATAGGTATTTCTCGAGTAATTTACAAGTGAATGGCTGTATAAATCCTGTGTTTTCACAGTTTCTGACTCTAAAACATAGACTGGTCTTCAGTTAAGTGTAAAATATATTCAGTTAAGTGTAAAATGTATATGATAAAGCATTTGAAGCTTATCAATACAAGCAACTTGGTAAATTTGGATTTGTAAGACTTAGAACTTTCACAAATAAGACTCAGCCAGTGAATATTAAAGTATATAAAGTATTGATGCTTTTGATTTACAAATACTGATGTGTGACAGAGCTTTGTTCCTATCAGGTAGTGTTCAAAAATGTTATACAGGAATAGATTAGCTCAAAGCAGTTCATCTCATGCTTTTTGGGAAAGTAGACTGATAAAGAAAAAGGCAAGCCATTATCTTGTTTGAAACAATGCAGTATGTTTCCAAAAAGTTAACAAGATACTTTCCTTGATCTCAAAAAAGCCACTCATCATATGATCAAATAAGCAAATTTCCTAGCAAATTCTTAGAAGTTGCGTGTTCTTGATCAAAAGCACAATTTACTTGTGATATGGTTAATTTAATTTTATAACATGTCTTCTTGATGAAGACTCTTTGATGTGACAAACCAGAATGTTTGAGTATTAGCATATGGAGAATTGATTGATTGATTACTTCAGTAAATAGCATTTTCAAAGATGATTCTGAAATATAACAGCCTAGCTGGAACAGAGAAAATGAATTAACTGTAAGTAATCAGCATTGCTCCTGAGAAGAGAAGGTAAAAAAAAAACTGAAAATCATCCTTTGTGAAATAGCATTGCTCATAGTGAGAATATCCTTTAGGAATGCCTCTTTTTTTTTTTTTTGTAAATAATAAAATGCTTATAAAGATTCAAAAAGGAATACTTATTTGTATTTTACTTATTTGTAAATTACTTATTTGTGTCTTTCTCGCTGCCCTCTTACTTTGTTATTACACAAATGCCTTTCTATGAGATGACAGCATGTTGTGTGATCAGTTGAAACAGTGATAGTGCAGAGAGCTGAAATAAATTTGAGTGGAAAGTAAGCATAGTGCAAATGCAAGGCTGGCTCTGTTTGTAGGGACTGGGATCCTAAGGGTAAGTCAGAGCAGAGAGTGAGGGTGTACATGTCTTGAGACCAACTTTGAAATCCTTCATGTGAGGTTTGGCTGAGAGCTTTTAGTCACGTTTGACAGTAACATACATGGCTTTCTGTTGTGGGTTTTTTTTTGTTTTTTTTTTTAATGTCTAGGTAGCATTTGAATATGTGACAATAGCTATATTTTAGTGCTAGTAAAGTTCTCCAGAATTCTCTGAGATGCTTAGTAGCAATTGTTATGGCTAAATTTTAAGGTGCGTAGAATTTTGAAAGGAGGTCACTTTGGCACAAACTAGGAATTTTTTAGGATGTCTTCATAAATAATTTCTGTTAGCAGCTAATATCTTAGAAGTACTTATGTTAGATCTGAGTTTACCAATGCATTTTCTGCAGTGATGCCAATTATTTATACAATAAGTAAATTTGGAATGAAAATTTTCAGTATCCCGAGTTATTAACCTGTGCAGTTTTCTTTATAAACTGTACTGCGTGAGCACAGCATCAGATTTCACGTCACATACGCTTGAAAATGATCTTCAGCAGTTCGTGCTCAGGGTGTCCATAATTCTGAACAGTTCTGTATGGAGCATTTTAAATTATTATAAGCATAACATGGAGTGCAGAATAATATCAGCTCTGAAATTCAAAGGTCTAACTTGAGGTTGAGAGTTGAGGAGAGTTCAAGGTATGGAGTTTTATCTGAGCTCCCTGTAGTATTTCTTCCTTTAATACTTAAAACAATTGCAATTCACTGCAGACTCTTTATTTGATGCTTCATGCATCCGCTTATTTGTTATGCCTCTGGGCTCACAGGTGGGCATACCTGCATTAACTATTCTCTAAAGCCAAGTTTTAATCAAGTGAAATGGCTATTCAGTTTCAAATATAATGCACTTTCAAAATGATGGACATTTTCCAAGCACGTACATACAACTGAACTCTGCATAATTTCTCGTGACATGATTGCATTTCTTGAAGAGACTGAGGTGGGAAAATGATCTTCGAGACCTGACCTAAATAGCATTTCTGTGAAAAGAAGTCAAACCTAAAAATAAGAAGTATCATTAGAACTTCCTAGCATGTGTTTTCCCTTTTGGGGAGAACTCTCAACCTCAAAGAAAGGGCAACTGTCTCACTGTACTGTTATGCAGAACCCGTGACTGCTCGACAGCCTGTTCCCAACCCAAGAAATGGCTGCTGTTTCATGTTACTCAGAAAACTATTGTGGGATTGCTGCCAGAGGAAGAGAAGGTTCCTCTCCTCTCCAAGACGCCAGTGCCGCTGAGCTGTGGCAGACTGGAGGAACATCTCTGGGCCTCAATGATTCCTGAGAGGTTTATCTATCAGTCCTCTAAGAATGACTCGATTCAGTCAATGTTTGCAAGGCCTTTGCTTTCTCTGTATTTAACAGCAGTATCTGACTCAGCACCTGCTCTTGCTGATACCATCTTGTTTTGCAGCCAATTCACTTTTGAAAGGAACTTGCTCCATCCATTTGCAAAGGGGGTTACTTTTGCATTTCTCTTTGTGTGAAATGTTCATTCTTTCTTTTCCTATACATGCTGTGATTAAGCATGGATGTGCTTTTCGTGTGCACATATCCGTGGAATATCAAACTTTTTCAGAGTTTTTTTTCCCCCTCCTGTAATACATTTTCCCTTCCAGTTTAAGAAAAAAAAATAGTTTAAAAATACTTGAAGTTTGGGAAAGAGAAGTTGAGTTTTTAATTAAGTACTCCAGAGTAGCAATTTTTCAACATTAATTGAATTGTTTGTAGTGGGTTTAAGCAACACCTTTACAGTGGCCTAGACCCACGGAGGGGGGAAATCTGTACAAGTCTTAATTGCTGAAGTCAAGCTGGGTATTGAAAAGCTGCTGGGGAAGCAATGAAAAGAAATGGCCCTCAAAACACAGCGAGAAAGAGAGAACTGGTCACTAGCGGAGGACAGCACTGGACCTTGCAGGTTGTTTAAACTACAGTTTCTAACTGGTAGTATTTAAATGCAATGGTAAATAGATTTATAATAAAATAAAGGAGAAATTTTCCTTGTGCTGTGTTCCGAAGTCGTCTTCCTTTAACTCCTTGCTGGAGGTGAAGCCATAAGACAGTACATTTGCAGTGCTCTCTGCTGCTGAATAGCTTCTTGTTGCTTGTTTTGTGCTATGAGATTGACATTTCTAACCAGGAGCCAAAGACTCCACGTTGTATTTGCTTCTACTCTTTGCATTTTCATAATGTCACTTTTTCCCTTTTGTGCACTCCTTTTCAGTAAAGGCCATGTGGTTTGCATTTTATTAATTTCCTATTTAATATTTAAACTTGCTGTAAGGATTTAATTAATCTAACAAACATAATACTTCATTTTGTCCCTTGATTATATTTCTGTTAGATTTGTTGGCAGCCAGTAAGCTTTCAGTAATATGTCCATGGAAGACAAACTTGAGACAATAGTTCTTGGTCTCCAAGGCTAATAGTGAGATATCTGAAGTGCTAAACATCCAAGGAAAGATGTACTCAATATTGAAAAAATTATAAAATAAGATTTTTTTTCATTTTTTATATATTTAGAAATATGTCCTTTCTGGAAATGAAGACTTAATGGGATTTTAATATATTTATTTTCCACCTGGGAAAATAGGAGGAAGGAGCTACATAATAAGCTATGTCTCAGCCTTTTATTTATTCTCTTGGGATACATCTATAGTAATTACATATTTAGTAGAAAAGATTGAGTTTTGTGGCTGCATGTTTAGTAGTATTCCTGGTGCATTTTATTTTGTAAGCCGTACTTGTGAAGAGGAAGTTTAACTGACAGTAAAAGAAAGTATATTTGTGCCTACCCCCCTGAAGATGATGTAATTTATTTGTTTATTCCAGCCTGTTGTGAAAGGTACTCTCTATAGCTTTTCTTGTAGGACACAAACATGAATGTAAGAATGCTGATAACCCCCTAAATTGTTGCTATGAGGGAGCCAAATGCCTGTGGTATTCTACTGCTCTTCAGACACATTCTGATTTAAATTTTGATTAAGTAAGGAAATTACAGTAACACATCTTATCTAAGTTGCTTGATACTAGTGACGTACACTTCATTGCATATACACCTTGGCAACAGTTTAGGTCAAAGATAATCAAAGTTCAGGTTTGTAAAATGGGGTAGAGAACTTACACAGTTGGATATGTCAAGATTGCCAAGGTTCATTGCTTTTTTTTTTGACTTAAGTGTTAGTCTTTTGATTATGACATGTTTGTGTTTTGAGGGTTAAGCATGACTTTTAAGTCTTTGATGTGTTATCCCAGCTGCTAGTGTGAGAATATTGTAGCTTAAATGGTTTCATTTTTTTCATATGCACCATTATTTTTGGTATTTTGAGGTAGGATAATCAAAGGAATTTATTCCTTACTCTGTAGGTGTAGGAATAAGCACCTAGACATCTGGTCTGACAAGACAATTTTGGGCTATCGATATCATTACTCTGTGGTCAGCTGTGCCATTAATCTAGGTATAGATGTCTACTAGAATGGATTTTGTCTGCAGAGGCTTGTGAGGGATGGTTGATAACGTGACACTTCCCGACACCATTTATAAAGGTGCTGCATTATGTGGGTGGGATGAGATTGGCCTATGACCAATTTACTCTTCTGAAGAGAACGAGTCAGTAGAGAGAAGTGTCACTGCAAATGTGGAGAGAATATTTTTAGAAGGAGAATATTTCATATGCGCAAGGAGTGCTCCAAAGGCTGATGATATGAAAGGCAATTGAGTAAGATACCTGGGTAGCTGTTTTCCACACTGAACTTTCGGAACTTTAAAGACAAAGGGACTGTTCAGATATGGAGGATGGACCGAAGACGATGGTCATTGTGCCCCTGGAACAGCGGCTCCCATGGCTCGTGCAGAGACAAGAATCGCGTGTCCAAGTGACAGAGACTCGCGAGATACGCACCTGCAGGTCTCTGGGCTGCTGGTGTAGCGGTGAATTGGTCCCAGTGGGACTAATATTCTGTAGGTAAATTGGAAAGAGAAAGCTTTGTGCTGAAGGCTCAGGGGCAGCCCAAGGACATTGCAGTAGTGACTGGAGTAAATCTGGTTATGGGGTTCCAGCACTATGCAGGAGGGGGCACTTGTGATTGTCCCTTTTAAAACCTCTGGTGCTGAATTGAGGAGAGAATTGGAAAAATTGTCCTAATAACAGATTCACATTGACATTTTGTCTCTGCTAGAGTGGAGAAGTTAAAACTGCCTGGGGAAAAAGTAGAAGAGACAAAGGGAAACTACTTTTCCCTCCTCACATTGCTGTTGCTTGTAAAAATAAGAGAGTTTTACAATAAAATGAGGAACGTGTTCTCTGTCACTATTTACTTCAGATTAAATATTTCTGGTGTATGAGTGACTTCCTGCTCTGGCCACTCATCAAGATCGTTTGACAGCAGAAATAGAAAATACATTTCTTTTGCTGCCTGGGGCACCCCATAATAGTAGTAGTTGTGGTAGGAAGGACTGAGGGGTCTGCAGGAGAGCTTGGCTGTCCCACTCTGATGACAAAGGAACCCAGTTTAAGACCCAAAATAAATTTTATTAATTGCTTCAATACATTTGGATTTTGCTAAGAATCATGTCTAGGTTTCTTTTTTTTGGTCTCCGTCGAGAAATCCTTCTAAAGAGGAAAATAGTATGAGTCTCAAAATTAATATTAACATAAATGCTCAGGTTCTTTTCTGTCTTGCGATATGCCTACAGGTTGGGAAGTAGAAGAGAAAAGATGATTTGAGAAGGATGAAATGTTCTCTTTACTGTGTTGTGAGAGCTCCGCTCTCTGTTCTGAGGGTGTCAGTGTAAGGCTTCCATGCTGTAACTAAAAGCTTCTCTATGGTTGGACATGGCTATGAAAAGTTGTATGCTATGTCATGACTATTTCACATTATCAACTTTATTTGCTGTATTCAAAAACTGAAAACATAGTATGTGATATTCAGTTTGAAAGGTTTTGTTGAAAAAATTTCCTGTGCTCCTTGCGGTATTTGGACTTAGTCACAGATGAGTTGTGCCTAATCTCTAATTGGAAACTTTCATGTATTAATCAGGTTTGGTTATTTTTGTATTATTTTTGATTTTGGAAAAGAAATATACTGAAAACTGAAATACCAAACCCCTAGATTCAATAAGTTTCAGACTTTACATTAAAAGGCTTGCTGCTCCATACATGCTGCTGTAGTGCATCATCTCAGACTTGTCTGATGTGATGTGTGATGGGACTACAGAACTGGATTTGCCATAATGCAGCATTACTGATCAGGTAGCAGAATGTATAAGAGTTTTCCTGTCCACAGTTAGCATTGCACTGTATGTTCTTCTACAAAGCTTTCCTTATTCCACCTCTACATTTGCAGTAGACAGTACACATTGATTTTATTTTTCTGGGTTTTGTTGTATCACTAATTATCTTTCCATATTGTTCTTCACAGCACTCTGTCTCCAGAGTAAGCATACAATTTCTTATTTTGCACTGTTCTTTTCAAATATTGCTTTTAATATAAAGAAGAATGAATACAGTGTATCATCTTTGTTCTGTTAATAGGAGGTATATTTTGAGTAGTTCATGCATTTCAATCTTTGTGGAAGATAGCCTGAGAGAAGAATGAAAGAGAATTTTACATATGGAAGGAAGTTGTGTAGTTATATGCATGTGTTAAACTACTGTCTGCATGAGGTTGTAATTTTTTTTTCTTTTGATCCACTTACACTTATTATTTTTGAAGATTGATCCTGTTCTAATTAAATGATTGGAATTTTTTCTTTGGCTTGTTCTTGAAAAATGGTCAGGTCGTTAGGTTTAATTTGATATGCTTTCAATCTCATGAGTCTTGCACTTTTGGCTTATACTTTGAACATAGTTCTGTGAGGTCTGGTCTGAAGCAAATGGTCAATAAAAATGAGCTTTTGTTGGGAGTGAAGTACTGTAACTTGTTCTAGGGATTTTTCAGGATTGCTTGGAGTATAGCCTAAGAAGTTTTGGCAGCCCTCTGGCAGACATGTTATGAAATACAGGCTGTACCAAATCAAGAGCCAAAAAATAATAATGCTTTTTCTCCTGGTTTAAAAAGTTCTTTACTTTTTTGAGATTAATTTTATCCTGCTACTGTACCTTCCTGCTGTGGAAGGGTAGTATGCACACCTGTTTCAGTTAGCAGGAATTGTGGTACTGACATCTTGAATGTTAGAGAAGAAACAGAGACGTGAGGTAGTTAAAAACTGTACTGGTTGTAAGGTTATTCTCAGGCATAAAAACAAAATTCCTTTTGCTTTTTGAGTACAGTTTCATTTTCAGCATGTTCATTTTCAGCAGGTGGATTTGAAGATTGACCTTTCTGACACTGGGTACTTAAACAGATTCTTTGAATGGCTTTTTTGTAAGCCTTTTAATTCCGTCCAAGAGAGATTGATGCTTGCACGGTTATCTATGCTTCATTGCAGTTTGTGGCTGGTCTGTTTTAGTGTGGAAGTTACTTATAAATTTCATTCTTATGTATTATAAATATCTCCAACTTTAATGGAAGAATATGTAATTTTCTATGTTGGGAAAGCTTCTGGTTTTTCCTTTGAGTACTGTAGATTCTTGCATTCCTTCCCTCAGGATTTTTTTTCCTATTTTAATTCCTATGCATCATGTCTTGCTATGTTTTTGATAAAAAAACCACCAGAAATTTATAGAGTCTTAAACATTCTAATATAAGCAATAGTAAAAAATACATTAAACCTTACTATATATATTTTTTCTTGTCTGATACAGTCTAGATTAATATTAAATTATGTACCTAGCATTTTATCATTTCTGATTTTGACAGTGTTAAGCTAGTTTGGAGATCTTACTGAATTAAAAAAAGAAAAGAAATCCATTGAAAATGCCTGTTCTCCCATTCAGTCCTGGAAATGGGACAGATGACAGAAAAAATTGAATAGATTACTGAATAAAATTTAAATAAATCTGAAAACAGTCACTAGTACAACAAATGATGAGTGGGTCATATTTAAATTTTACATCTGCTTTTATTAGGGATCAGTAGGGAAGGTGAACAAAACACATACACAGTAATGGACCAGTGCTTCGTAGATAAATCTGATCTTCCGAAATAAGTCTGCTAATAGTGTGTTGGTATCTTGGCAGTGTGAATAGGGATCTTTTATTTTGTTAAATTTACTGTGTGCAGCTACAGCTGTGGGCACTGTGAAACACGTTTAAACAAGACTAACCAAACTCTGGTGAATATTTTCTAATTGTTTTACAAGCACTCAGGTTATCTGCTGTATTGCTGGACTTAACTGTCCTAAATTTGCCGATAATGTTTTCAAATGTGGTGCTTCTCTGGCTGTGAGCTGCTTTTCTTTTTGCATCCACATAATAAAATATTGTTGGGAATGATCCTAGTTACTCAAACAAGAATAAAATCCAGATGTTTAGTTTTCTATTTATTGTGACAGCTAAGGTAGTTATAGGGTTTATTTAAGAACTAGGTCTGCATAACATCATAATTCAGATTTCATTTTAAGGTGTGTGGTAAAGTCCATGCTTCTGGTTCTTGTCAATGAAAAACATTAAAGTGTAAATAAAACTATTTGTTTGTGGATTAAGATTTCCTGCTGTGAATGTTGCCTCGTGTTCTAGATTTCATTTAATGCATATTTTCAAATTTTGTTTTTAGGTCAAACATCCGGCCAGACTATGCAGATACGAGCTTTCATGAGTTCAAAATGCATACCTTCAGTCGGGTGACATCTTGCAAAGTCTGTCAGATGCTTCTGAGGTATTGGAAAGGTTCTTTTGGGTGGTGGTCTCCCCCGTCCCCGCCCCTGCAAGACGTTGTGGCTGCCCCATCCCTGGAGGTGTTCAAGGCGGGGCTGGATGGGGCTTTGAGCATCCCAGTCTAGTGAAAGGTGTCCTTGTCCATGGCAGAGGGTTTGAGTCATCTTTAAGGTCCCTTCCAACCCAAACCATTCTAGGATTCTATGTTGCATATTGTTGATATTCTGAAACATGAAGGCATAGCATTTTAGCAAGGGCATTTGAGTGTGATTAGTGCCTTCGTTAAGCACAGGCATGGAATAAATTAATTTCAGGTATGTTCCTCCCTGTCACAGATTTTTTTTTTTCTTTAACAATGCTTTTCCTGAATAGTCAGACTGACCTGGAGTTTCAGAGAGTTTTTCTTTTTTCTAGATTTTTTTTTTTTTCCCCTCAATGCAGTAAGGTCTAAGTGACTATGAAAAATGGTGCAACCTTCTAAACTTAAAGTCAAGAGGGCTAATTCCTGACTTTGGAGCAGTGTAGTTGACTTACTGTGTCTGTTGCTGCACCAACTGAGGAGTTGCTGAGGAGCCGCTGTCAGGACACAGCCCCCAGGATGCTGCGTTGTTCTCTGCGGCCACCAGCTGGGTATTCCCAAGTGCCACCTTGTGGTGTCCATGATATATGTGGTTTTTTTTTTTAATGAACATATTTAAAGTCAAGAATATTTGCAATATAGCCTATAAACGACTTAATGCTTAAATATACGTTCAAACTTACAAGTCTTTTGAACGGGATCCTATTTTTCATGGTGTCTAGGCAAATTCCCACTGAGATGAAGAGCAGTGTAGATCTATGGTAGGATAGATGCATAATGGTACAATTTCAAGTGTACTGTTCCAAAGGAGCTTTGGATTACACTTGAAATGGAGGTTATCATTCTACTAGTAGTCTGAAAGAACTGTCTGGTTGTGATTTTTAAATGGCTAGTAGAGACAGAAAGCAGATGAGCTGCTTGTTTGTCAGTTGTCACTTTTTCTCAAGCCTTTAAGGACTATCATTATGCAGAACAACAAATGACTTCTAATACCTTCTGCCATGTCTCTTATGTCCTTTATGTGTGGAATTTGTCACCTCTAATGTATCACTACCTAATTTTATTTTACAGGGGAACATTTTATCAAGGCTATTTATGTTCTAAGTGTGGAGCTGGAGCACACAAAGAATGTTTAGGAAGACTAGACAATTGTGGCAGGGCTAATTTAGGTGGTAAGTCATTTTTATTGTTAGAATACCATTTTTAATTAGGACATAAAACTTGCTAGATATAATTAAGGTTTAATTTACCTCTAATTTGTGTTTATTGTAACATGCATACTTGTGAAACTACCATTTATAAGCACAATTAGAATTGCATTTAGGATTCATAGGGATTTTTATTGCTACTAAATTGAAATGTTCCAAAGCAGGAGAGAACTGTTACAGGTCAAACCCAATTTCTTCGTCAATGTCGTATACAACAAGGAATTGCTCTAGTTTCAATTGTGGACTGCTCATATGTAACACCTACAGTGCAGCACATCATCTATCATCCTTGTGCTTCTCCCTTTATGTCTATGTCAATTTTCATATTTTCCTCTCAGTTCCTAAAGCTGTTTGTATTGCCTCAGCTTCCTCTTTCATCTCTTTGGTTTCCATGGTTTCTGTCCACTCACAATATTCACAAAAAGGTGATTGATGGCTCTCCACTTCCCACACCTAAGAACTATTTTTTTTCTTCTTTTAATCAATTGCTCTGTGAATTTCTTCCGTGGCCGTTGTCACTTTGCACTTCCCCTGTTGTTCTGCTCTTTGGAACCTTAAGGACTCTTTTGATTTCAACTACCATTTGGCCTCCCACAAATAACTCCAAAAATTTGACGTCTTCCCGTTCTGCTCAGTATTACACCTGTAAATCTCTTTCTGACGTATTCTGGATGTCCCACTGCTAATGCTCAGTGTTAGCCCCCATCACTGGCCACCCTTCCCTTCCCTGTACCTACTCTGTTGGTGGCAGTGAGTTTGTTACACTATTGCCACAGCCATATAATCCTAGTGCCATTTTTGACTCTTCCCTCTGTCCAGCTTCTCAACTGTTCTTTTTCCTACAGATGATTTTGAATTGCTGTTGTGTTTAAAAGAGAAGAGCCACTGGGAACCCATGATGATATCTGAAAAGTGGAGTTTTATATGTTGGGGAAGTTTCCGGTTATGTGTCATTCTCACTTCTTTAAAATCTGTGCATTCCTTTTTAGAATTATTTCATAATAATTTGTGAAGTTTCTCATGTCTCACATACTTCGCATAAGCTACTGCAACCTCTTCCCCTCAGTTATTTTCTTTTTGACTTCAGTATTGCAATCTTTGTAAAATGCTGTTGCAAAGATGCTCTCTCCCTCGCTTTTGAATTACATGATGACTTCATCCGCTGCTCTTTACTAAGCTGCTGTTTCCAGATTTTGACTCTAGCTTTCCTTTCAACATTGTGTAAGCTTGTTTCTGTCTTTGTCCCTGTTTGCATTACTTCTGATTTATACTTGGCTTTTGGCTCTCTGTGCTAATTACCTGTCCCATTCTTTCATGAAATCAACAGGATGGCAGGTACTGACGTTTGCTGTAGTCAGTAAACTTTTTTTTCTCAGCTGCTTTTCTGTATTGGAGATCTTCCATGCTATCCTCCAAGTCTGAACTCTTTAGAAATAATCTTTTGTAGATCTGAAAACAATATGAGCAGTCACAGTATTTGTGACTGAAACCCTTTTTGGAACACAGGCTTTTCTCAGAACCTCCTGCAGATACTGTAAGGAAAATAAATATTTAAAATTATCTTAAAAATTGAATGTTTTAAAGCAATTACATTTAAATTAATAGAGTGGAAAAACAAACACATATTGTTCTTCACAAGAGAACTGTCTTCTGTGGTATTAACCACCCCTACTTCGACGTTTTTTCTTTGTCTTCTCCTTTTAATCACTTCTGTAGTTTTTATTTTAATTGGATAGCTGGCACACCAGGAGGCAGGAGCTTGTCTTTCTGTTTCTCTGTAAATATCTGTGGACACATATGGTGCAACGTGCATCAGTAAGAATGACCATAAATGCCTAGATAACGAAAGGTCTGATTTCTTGAAATTTTCCTGCATACTTGAGCGATGCTGTACAGTTGCTAGAGAGAACAAAATAACAGCAACAACAAATCACATTCCTCCTTCTTTGCAAGTGGAATACATAATAATTTTAAAAATTCAAAGAAGCAGAATGATATTTTGGATTTTACTTCAAATCATCTTCCTAATGTTTGCAGAATTATACTGTACTGAAACTGCAAGCAACTGGATTGCTAAGATCCTTTTTTGTGTTACGTTTTGGTTACATCCAGGTGTTCAGCCCTCTGCCCTCTCTTCAAACTCCACTTTCTCTTCTCAGTCTGTTTTTTCTTCTATGCAGAGACTCCCTGATTGCTGTAGCTCTCATACAAGACAGGAGAGTTGTGTATCTTCTACCTGCTCTTGAGGCAGAAGGACAGGAGGTGCTAAGCTGTGTCTTTCCTTACAGTCTGCTCTGAGATCATAGCTGCAAAAACCAACTCTGAACTGCAGCTCTTGCCATGCTTCCCCTTGCTTTATCCAACAATGAGGATGGAAAGGACAAGGGATTTTGCTTACTTAGCTGAAAATGTGTCATCCCTCCACCTGATAAAAGGACCTTGGCCAAAGATAGGAAGCGAAATCCTCAGGTTTTTCTCTACTGTTTTCCACTTTTACTGTTCATTTGCCTTTTTAAAGAAAGAAGTGTTGATAGAGCAGTGCTGGCCATTCATAATGTGCACAGAGCAAGGAAAGGTTTAAGGAGGAGTTTTACCAGTACCTGTTTCCCTATATGGGCCAGAAAGGGATGAGACAGTGCAGACTCTCTGAAATATTGGTTATGCAACTTGAGCATGAATTATTTTCTGGAGCTGTCCCTTAACTATTCCAGAGCTATGCTGAGAAATGAGGTCTCCCATAAGTTATCTGCCATGCCTGCTAAGCTATGAAATGTTATTAAAGGCATGCAGACATAAAGATGCAATGCAAAATTCACCATTTCACTGCACTTTGTGGAAGAAGTATGCACTATATGCATAAAATTCGAACGTGTTTTAATTTTGAATATTTTTCTTTTCAAAAAATTTAGAGAAATTAATTTATGATAAATGTAATATTTTTTAGCAGTGTCATTTGCTGCTCCTGTGGGAAATGAGCAAAGACTTGTACAGCAGCAAAATGCCTGGAACACTTATTGTATTGCTATGCTTGGTGGGTTGTTTTGTTGGGTTTTTTTTCTCCCTATGGTTTTTTTTTTTTAGGGGAGTATTACAGCCTTTTTCACAGGGTATAATGTACATGAAACGGAATCATCCTTTTGGGAAACTGGACATTATTATTCCTCAGTCGTGTGGTATTAGTTATGGCCACAGACATAGAATATCTATCTATATATGTGTGTAGATAGAGGTGTTTTCTGTTTAATCTGGTGTTCTGTCATTCTGCCAGTGCCCTTCCAGATGCTTCACAGCAAAGTGCAAACCTCTGTGTGGTAGACAATGTCCAGGAATGATGCTCCTTGCTTGATCCTGTTAAATTTTCTTTCTATCTTGTTAATGCTTTTACATGGCTTCCCAATTTGGAAATCTCTAACTGCATTTCAGAGTGTTAGAACAGTGAGTTCTCTGTGCACATGTGACTTCGGGCTTTTGTGAGAAGTCTTGACTGACTACTTCTCTATGATAAATTATTTTGACCTCTTAGTAGTATATTTTCCTAATGAAATAGTTTCAACTTTTTTATTATCTTTTTATAAGTGTAATTTTTTTTACATTTCATATAATTTTCATTCCTATTCTGTAGACCTCTTGTACTTCTAGAGGCCTATTTGAGAAAAGGCGATCGGAGTTCAAAGTACTGCAGTGGGAATATGCCATTAGGTTTCTCAAAGGCGTTTGAATTTTCCTCAGCATTTTCTGGCTTTGTAAAGTTTAAGATTCTGTTTTCTTTACAGCCCGTGAGCAGATGTTTTTGCTGGCCTTTCTGAAATGGTGCTTAGAACTTTCCTGAGTGGAGTAAATATTTTTAAATTTCATTCCAAGTTGCACTTTGTGAAAATTCAAAAGACAGACATCCAAAGACAGATGAAACCTTTTGAATGACAAAATTATTAAGTGTCAGATTTAGATGATACACTTATGAGAGAAACATTGACAAAATCTGAAGATAAATTGCTGTGTTCTCATGCTATGCCTTATACACAAACATATGCCAGTTCTTCAGATGTTTTGCTTCAAAGAAGGCCAGTTCAGCAGATTGTAGAAATTTTAGTGATAAAAGATGCAGAGTTAATCAGTCGAATTAATAAACAGAACAAAATGTTTGCATTTAGCCCTTGGGTTTTCTTGGTTGCTGTTCCTGGCCTTGCTGCTGTAAATCAGCAGTGCTGGTTGAAGTCTTCTGTGCTAGTTTCTGTCACTATTGGTTTAACAGGTTTTTTTCCCCCTTAAATGCTGTCCTGTACATCCTCAAGTAGTTCTCTACATTTTCATGTATTTTACTTTTCTGCCCTATTACTTTAATCTTCCTGTGATTTGGAATCCTTGCTAATGTTTTGATTAACTCCTTTGAGTCTGATTGCACAGTCTTAAACACAAGACTGTAAGAAGTCCTTAAACACAAGGACGAGAAAATAGATGCACATATTTCTGTGACAGGCCATTTATAAGGGCATATGTGGTGTTCTTCTCGCTGGTGGCTACGAGGGCATCTCCTCTCCCTCGTTACATCTTCTGGCTTCTCAGCTGCATCCCTGTGTCTTACTTCCTATGGCACAGAGCAATTTCACTCATCTGGTGGTGCTGTCCCACTGGCTGGAAGGGTTTGTGTCTGGGAATGCTTAAGAGTGGGCCCTTGGGTAAGCAAGCATGAGTAAGACACACCTTTAGTAGCCAAAGGGAGAAGCTGCATCCTTTACTGTTCCCATTTTTCTTGTACAGGCTGCTCTGTGTCCCTTGCAATTTTTTCAGAGGCCTCATAGGATTGATAAAACAGTATCACTCTGCTCAGAACATACTGAAGAACTCCAGTCTGTTTTGTAGTCTAAACCAGCAGAATTAACAATTCATTTTTATTTCCAGACCGGAATTTTTCCAAGTCCCATCAAATTATGTTGAATTAAGTATTCTCAGGCAAATGCTTGCTGGTTCTACTAACTATTTAATATTTCAATTAGAGAAACCTCCAAAAATGATTCTAGAATCTTGAAAGTGTTTTGAATATTTTAAATATAGTGCCAAACCCACAGAATTTTCTTCTTTATATTGCTTTTCCCAGGGAATGTTCAAGGCGTGTCTCATCATTCATAAATAGATTAGAAAAACATTAGCTGGTCACTTTTATAGTAACTCTTTGTTAATTTATGCACGATTTCTTTCTCATTTGGATAATTCCATTTGAAAAGGTACTATATTTCTTTAGATGGAAAAGAAGTTTCTTCAGTTGTGAGATGAACTTAAAAGAAAATGTTGCCATATGAATGGGTTAAGTTTATAATTGCTTTCATACAGTAATGTGCATGCCCAATAATACCATCACTGCTGTTCATGTCCTAATTGCTTGCTACAGCACATTAGAGATTATTCATGAAAAGCCTATGGTCTTGACATCTAAAAAGAAACCAGCAGCTTTCACTATTTACGTTTTTGCTGACTTAATCAATAGTTGCGAAGTTGCTGGCTCTCCTCCAAACCTCTCATGTCAACTGAATTGACAAGTAAATGCTCAAATTCCACAAAGTCATTGGAGTTATACCACTTTTTTAAAAACTGCAACTGAGGTTGAGCTGATTCTTGCTCAGCCTGAACAAAATCCACTTAGGACGCTTGATATTTTTTAGGGTCTTACATTGTGGTACATCTGGGTCGCATTTCTAATTTTGTTCTGATTGAGCAATGACTGGCTAAATGACTGGAAAGGGTCATGTAGTCCCACAGCTCCTTCCAAGGGACTTAGTTTATAGTTCCTGCATTTTAAATATTTTCACTTTTGTTTAAAATAGAAAGGTGAGTAGCTTACTACATGTGCTTTTTATTTGCTCTCCATTTATGTAGCATGTAAATCCAGCTGCTTTGTTGCATCCCTGAAGAGCAGCTTATTCCCATTTTCTGAGCTGTGTTCCCTCACTTACTGAGGCCAGCTGCTGCTCCTCTTGCTTCTGTAGTAAAATATAATTATCAAAATGTGACCCAATGGTAACATGGCCTCAGTGAATGAACAAAAAAACCCCCCAAACTGTGCTGAACTATGGCATTAATTAAGTGGCTGTCAGAACTGAGGACTCACTCGATGATTTCATTGACACACTGGTGATGAGCAGGAACTTGAATTAAAGTTGTCATGTGTAAAATATCTGCTGGTGGATATCCTCAGACATTACTTCCCCCCCCCACTCCCCCTAAAATTAGAAATGAGGGTTTTCTTGGTCTTGTGTAATGTTTGGAAAACAGATCTTTCATGAGGAAATGATACAAATATTTCAATACAGGATGTTCTGAAATATAGCATATTTAAACTGTAATGAAATAACAGTCTTACTTTTTGAATAGGCTTTTATGTGGAAACACAGATACTGGATTTTTTTTTCCATTCTCAAAGTGTTAATAGTGAAGCCACAAATGGCATTGTCGTTCATCAGTGTTGGTTTTCTTTTTAATCCAAATCCCTTGCCTCCCTTTTAATGAAGTCTTTTTACATGAATGATCAGGAATATTTATGATCTTCCTATGTAGTGATTTCTTGAATCCAGTTATTCAGTTATTGAAAATTAATCACTGAATTTCCTAATTATTTATAATAAAAAGTTTTGGGATGCTCTGATCACTAGATGGAACTCATTCATCTAGTTGGATTTGGGATATTTTCTAGAGGTAAAAATAATACTCAACAGCAACGTTTAAAAATCAGATTCATTAATTTCCACTGGAGCATAGGACAACATTTCCATTTCAACTTTTTGATAAATGATCTGCTGAAATAAATATAAGTCTTTAGAATATAGAGTCTGGATATATATAAAAGTCTGGATTTGAAGTTTTGGCCTCCATTGCAACCTGTATGATTTCCTTTTATTTGAAGTCATTGCTGAGATCAAACATTCAAAAAAGGAGATTTTATTCAGATTTTCGCAAAAATTCTGAAAGGCATATCAAATTGTGAAATACCAAAATTATACTGAATTTCACCAGCACTTGGGCAACTAATTCCCTCAGGCTGCTTGGAAAACCTCAACAGACTACCTGCATCTCCTCCTTTGGGCGGGCTTATTTTTCTTGTCTTTGCTCACTCTACAAATGCAGACGAATCCTCCTGGAAAGGTTATAATCGCAGAAGTGCTCCCGTGGCTGGCGCAGTGAGGAGCGCTGGCGCGGGGACCGAGCGCGTACGTGAGCGGAGCTGTGCCAGCGCTGCAGGGGCTGTGCCCGCCCGGCGCAGCCACAGCTGCGGGCTCGGCCCCGGCACGCCTTCGCGGCTCTGCAGAACGCGCTGCCGAGCCAGGGGTTTTGTTTTCCCACACTCCACTGGTTCATGGAACCTTTCGTAGTGGAACAAAAGGGACTTGCAGTTAAAGTTTAGTATTTGTTTAACTGTGCATATGCCTTCATGTTTAGAAGATACTACAGTAAAAGTTTTCAAATGTCCTGAAGTACACAGAGACCAGGCAAGTGCAGCTTGTGCTGTGCCTCAGCGGCGTGTGTAGTGCGAGGGAGCACACACGGGCAAATACAGCTGTGTGTGCTTTGATAAGGCACCGACCCAAAATCTAGAGAGCACCCAAATACCTGCTATCACATTAGACATTCAAAGGACATGTAAAACAGAGACGTTCTTTTGTGCCTTTTGTGATGTGTGGTGGTGTGTGCGCGCTGAAGTGTTACTGGCTTTATGCAGTCTTTCTGATCTATCAGAGGAATTTTTTTCCTGAGTTTTAAGTAGTACCATAAAATTCATAGTAAAGGCAAATAAACCAGCAGTGGCTTCAGTCTCTGGTGTACTAATGCAATGCTGAATTGAACATGAAATATAGAACACTTAAAGCTAAAGGTATACATTTTATCTTGATACACCTTGTCACACTGTGAAAAGACAGACAAGTCAAGGTGTGAACTCGACTTGCAATGAACTGTAGCTTTGAGTTCCCAACGAGCCAGTATTTATCAGGCATTTTTGCAATGTTCTCAGGGTTTGTCAGGTGTGTTGTCCCGGCCTGCCGTGCCGCTGCCGGAGCGTGCAGGTGCCCTGCAGCCGGAGCCAGCCCCGGCCATGGGCGCAGCCCGGCGGGGCCAATGAGCGCTGGGAGTGCAGCGGGCTTTGCACAACAGCACCCGGCGCGCCCCGGGCTCTGGGGCGGCTGCACGGATCAGGTGGCAAAAGGAGGCAGCAGGGTTTTCTGTAACACCACACAGCACAGGCTGAGATTGCTCTATAAAAGGTGTACCATTTGCAATCAACAATAATGCCAATTTTTACTTATGTTTCAGAACATGGAAACGTGAAACATGAGGTAAGGATTCGTTTTCTTTTGCATGTGATGTTTGTTTTGTTGGTGACGTAAGAGCTCCTTATTGCTTTGTGCACATGCTGATGGAGAAGGTATGTTTTTCTTCTGGGTTTGCGAACAGATTTTAGAGTGCTGTAGAAGTTGTCTAAGCAACCAGGTATTTGTGATTAAATATGAATGTCTTCTGCTCAAAATGTGAGTTAAACTTGCTGCGATATGACAGTGCTGAGAGCACTGGAAGGGGTGGAGATGTTTTTTTAAGCTACAGGTAAGAAAACATACATTGCTTCACAACTGGTGGTTAGATCCTTACTGTTCCTAGACAAAATCTGGCCGTAGAGTTAAAAGTAGTCTTTTTTTCCTCTGCCATGCCAGAGAACTGTGGGGTGATGAAGGATTGGCAGGGCAGTGTTTGCCTCTTCTTGTGAAAAGACAATAGTTGCAGAGGTATCCTGTGGTATGGAGTTTGTGTAATCTGGAGAGTGTGTTAGAATGGGACCTGAACAGAGGAGCTGCTGTGATGCATCTAGTGTAACTGACTGTCATCCCAAGAAGGATTCAAGCCACCCTGGGCTATTTTCTGGCCAGCTCCTGGGGCCTCTCTGCTGTTGTACAGGAGGGCACAGCAGCTGGGTTTTGTCTGCTCCTTCTGACAAAGGAGAGGCAGCACTTCACACCTAGAACATAATAGTTTCTAGCACCTATTTTAGATCAGAAGTTTATGGTAATTGCTTAAATGACATGCTGGTTATGAACAGCATGTGAGTATACATATTGCTGCTCTCCAAAAGCATGGTTGTGTTTGATGCTGTTGCTAATATGGGTAATGGGAGGATGTTATTGCTGACAGGGCTGGTGCAGAGGTAGTTGTCTGCAGGGCTGACCGTGTCTGTACTCTCTGATGTTTGAGCTGTTTGGGTGTCACTGTAACCCCAGATGGCAGTGGGACTGGATGAGGGCAGCCCTGCACCCTCTGGTGAGCTCCTGGGATGTGGGCCCCAGGTGGGCTCCAGCTCGTGGGGACCTGCAGGGGCATCGTGTGGTGACAGGGGAGCTCCAGCAGAGGAGAGGGGTGTGCTGCCTGTGCTCTGCCTCTGCCTGTGCCCAGCCCCTGCCTGCTCTCCTCGCTGTGTCCTCTGGCTGGGTGCTGCCCAGCCTTTTGTGTCTCTGCCTTGACAGATGCACTAAGTAAGGGCACTGTAAACTGTGGGAATCACAGCGTGGTGCATTTGCCTGATGCCTTTCCAGTCCTGCAGCTGGCAGGCATGGCTGAAGAGCTGTGAACAGATTGTCTACTGGGCTTAGTGGACAAGGCTGCCAGGCTTCCTGAAGCTAACTGTGGTGAACATACTGTGTCTGGATGAAAAAATAGGTATACTGTTTTTTCTTGTTAGGAAAAGAAAGGTCTCCTTTCTGGAGCTGTTGATTTGCTATTTATTGCCTCTTGAGTTGATCCAAAACATCAGGATTACGTTCATTTTTACCAAGACTCCTGTTTAAGTGCTTGCTTTAATTCTCTCTATGCAGAAGAAAACTTGAGCATAGATGAGGAGCTGTCATTTTGGAAAACATGGATTTAGGTTTCATACCAGTAAAGTAAAGACTCTACTGGTAATGCAATATGTTTAAGGATATCGAGCATGTTTTCATATAGCTCAAGAACTATTTCCTTAAACTTGTTTTCCACCCACTCCTTTGGTGTATATGACTTTGAGTTGTCACAGTTGCTGTGTTGTTTTTATTTCAATTAAGCATTTCTCTGTCTCCCTTTGTACTTATGAGTCCTGCCTCTTTCCCTCTCTTGTGCAAATCTGTGGTTGCTCACCAATCTGCATCAATCCATATCAGCAACGTGGCTTCCATCTATAAAAAACAATATAGGATATAATTGAGCATTTTGCTTTTATCCAGTACTATTATCTACATCGTGGCAGCAGCTTTAAATTTTTATTCTATCCACTACAGATGAAGCAAAACTTGTATCCTTTCTTTAAGTAGACTTGTGGGGTACAGAGAGAATATGTCCACGGACTCAAGAGTTTGAAAGCTGTTTTCAAACCAAGCTTTTGATTTTGCTTGCTTGCTACAGGGCTTGGTAATTTGGTTATGCCTCAGGTTACTGCTTTCTGGCTTGCCTTGGTCTGTGTCCTGCATCAGCTTATATCAACGGCGAGTAAATCAGAGCAACCTAATTGTTCCCTTTGTTATGCAACATGCTTTTCCCTGCGTGGTTTGATTAAAAAATAAATAAATGCATGAACTGTCATGCAAGTTACCAGATAAAACAAGTTTGCAAAAGCAGATGAGTAGTTCACAGATATGCATTATTTCACATTGAAATTTCCAGGGATCCATAGTAAGTGCTTTAGTGTATAAAATATAGAAAAGAAATTGAAATAATCTGAGTCTTGTCAGAGAGTTTCTGATTTCACACAACTCTGATTCCTCCAATTTTAGGGAGAGAGAAAAGTTACGAAATATATTTAAATACTTGCCTAGAAAATGAGAAAGTGAAGCATTCCATAGGGAATTGTAGCTAGCTTCAGTATAAAGTAGAAGTAGTGAAAGTTTCTACCTTATTAAAGCGAGTGGCTTATCTGGCAAGTGGCTTTGACTTTTGTGTTGGTGGACGTTATCTGGGGCAGATAATGCCAGATTGCATGTTTTTCCTATGTCCTATTCATAAATGATGAAAAAATACATTTGTTCTTAGTATCAAAAAATGTTGATGTATGAACAAACCTTCTATGGACTGAGACTCTTTCAGCCCAGTCTCAGAAAAAACGGGATATGTGAAAAAAAGTCAACATTACTAAGAATATTTTTCAAAGTGTGATATTTCTGCAAGATAAAGATAATTGTGTTGGTGGTTGGGGGAAATAACTTAAGAAAACCAGCTTTGCCTAGTAGATTGTGGGAATGAAAGGATCGCAGTGTGCCTCCATGAAAACATGTTTATTCATATCCTGATTCTCATTTTTGCTCTGCAGAAACGAACAAATGGAATTAGAAGAAGCTCTAGACACGTGGACCCAGGTTTGTGTCATGACTTTTTAATACTTAAACATTAAATAAAACGAGTGAGAAAGCTGTAATTTGCTAAGTTGCCCTGTGAACGCTATTGCCATGCGCACAATGCTGAGAACTTGATTGCTGAAGTCGCTGAAGGTCTAAAGCGATTGCTCTGTGATTTCAAAGATAAGGTCAGCTGGTTGAACTCTCAATTTTTTTCCCCTTGTTTTTTCTTTAAGCAGAGCTCTGGTTCTATTTGAACAACAAAATGCCTCTGGGCTTTCAGTTAATATGACCCACCCTACCGTACTCTGTAGTTTTAAAAGAAATAACTAAAGGATGAATAGCAGACAGTTGCTTATTAAGCTCAGGTTCTAATCCTTGAAGTTGTGGGTATTCTCAGCTCTTAACTGTAGTGGTGCTCAGTGCTTAACTGTATGAATTGCTTTTCTGAAAAGCATAAACCAATTGCAGTTTTATATTGAATTTCAAAGTGATTTTATTTTTCCTTTTAGTTTATAGTAGATACTTTTGTGGAATCATGGCAGCAGCAGCCCTTAAGAAAATTAAATGCTTGGTTATATGTTGCGTACTCAAATGGGTGAACATTTCCTCTGGAGACCCATTATGTGTCTGTATAAAATATTCAATGTTTTCCAGTGTAACTGTGTGATATTTTTAGTATCATTTTTTACAGTAATTACATTTCTGTCCTTTATGTTTCTTGTATAGTTTAATTACAGGAGATTTGTTATGCAGATATTATTTGGAATAAAAGTAAGTTGTGGATTATTAAATATTTCTAGATGTGGACATCTGAGAATAGTTGGAGTTAAACATTAAACAGGATGGCAATTCTGTACACCACATTATAGCCTGGCAGAGCTAAACACTTTTCAAAAAGTAGGAATGCTGGTTGTGCCACTAGCATTGCAGCTGCCTTGGCTTGGAAAGTCTAAATGTTGTAACTAGCTGAAAGAGACCACACCTTTCTTACTCACGTACCTTTGACATGTTTTGGCACACGTATCGTCACTTTGTTCCCTCTAGCAAAATAAACCTGCTTCGTGATTCTAGAAATTGTTTGGTGTGTCGTGGGGACTGCAGTCATAAAAGAAAAAAATGAGCACCCTGTAACTCTGAAAATGAATACAGTAAGAGGGGAAAAACATCAAGGGTTGGAATTAAATAATGCAGAAGAGGATGATTTCTTCCAAGTGTTTGCTAACAAGACTGAATTCTTCCCATTCGTTGGTACATGTTGCAGTGAAGAGTAATTGTGTGCTTGCAGAATAGTCCTTATAGGATCAGTACCTTTAAACACAACTGTCTCATATAGAGTCATAGAAGGTCAAGTAATTTAGCTTCGAGAACCTTTTGAGTATACTGATAATTTTACTTGCTGCTGAAGTCTGATAGGAGTATTGGCAGGATCTTTTTATGCAAGGATACTTTAAAATTAGTTTTTATTGAAGACTACGTACCATTGAAATAATCAAAAATAGTTGAATTAAGTAGGTGTTTAAAACCTGTGTGTAGCCAATGCCTAACTACAGTTCTGCTTGCCCCTCTACCGTGTCCACTTACCCACACAGACGAGTTCTTTGAGTTGTTGGGATAATATCTTTATAGAGTGAACTTCTTGGTCCTCATAATATTTTTGAAAGCCAATAGAAATGCAGAATGTCTGCATGAACTTTAGGTCCCTTTATTAGAGATGTTGCTGCAGAAGACTTCTTACAGAATTGCTTCTGACATTTTAAAGGTTTTAAATAAATAATAATGAGAAATATATTACATACTAATGCGCTCTGTACTTATACAGTCAGTTTTCAAGTGAAATGAGCTTTTTGTTTTGCATTTTGTCAGGATAGGCGTTCTGTGTCCTCCTGTAACTTGGTGGGTATAACTTTTAAAGACAAGAATGTCTCTGGTAAACTCTTGGCATCTATTTTGCATAATTTGAGTATTACTGTTCATCAGATTGCACACTGCCATGAGAGACAGATGCTATCCAGAGGGCAGCACTTGTGAGATCAGTTATGTCAGGCATACATTACTGCACTGATCCTCAGAGCTTTTCAAGAGCACTGGCATGTGAAGTTCTGAAGAGTCTGAGCACCAGGATGCTCTTTTTGCTGAGAGAGGCAGCCAAAAGGTTGACTGCCCAGAGTGCTTTGTCTTTAGCAGGTTTGGTCTGGTGCTGCTGCCAGTGATGCATGCGATGGTGCTGAAGCATGGGTGGGTGCTAGGTTAGGAAGCAGACATTTGCTGTGAATCAATGACCAGCGCCTGCAGTGATTAAATTTTGATGGAGTTTGATATCACCAGTAAATACAAATATGTTAAGTTGCAACTTGTCAAGATTGTTCTGTTATGTCTGTCTTTGGCTATTTTAGTAAAGAATAATGAATGGCATGGTCAAGTTAATGCATTGTGCTTCTCTTTTTATGCTTAGAGTCAAATTCAACTTTCGCTGACACATCTTAGCCCAGAATGAAAAATCATTTAAGTTTGATGAGAAGTAGTGCAAGTTGAAGGCTGGTCTAAACAAAACAATGGGAGGATACTGGATTAAAATGTCTTGTCTCCTGCTGGTAAACCTCATTGATGAAGGAACTTACCTAGCTGAAGCACCCTAAAAGCAATAAGTTGATTTATGGCTTTTTCATTTGTTTTTCTTTGAAGTTGGGTTAAAAGTTTTGACATTGACAGTTTTCTCCTTGAGATTTGCTTTGTGCTGAATAAGAAAGAAGGATAGAAGGAAAAATGATTAATGGATGATGAGGCAGACAAATTCCCATGAAATGAAAGCAGTCATGAGAAAAACGTACAAAAAGAAATGTATGCAGAAACTGTATGAGTGAAGAAAAAACTGGAAATCAAAAAATATGGCTTTTTCTTTATGCTTTGCACTAGGCCTTCAGCCTGCAGTCCATTTGCAGAGAGCCTCCTGAATTGCTTCATCTACTAAGCTTTAGTGGAATAGGTTTTAAATAACCTTTCTTTGGATTAAGTAGGAGATAATAAAAGCCACTGCCAGAATGAACTGGTGAATACACCTGCAGCTATAAATCCAGGGAACATTTGGTCTACAGCTTGCATGTGACTGTAGAACAACATGATTCTGCTTAAATACATTTAAGAAGTGATCAGACTGGTGTCAGTTTTTGCATAGGCTGGAAAATGTGAAGTGATAATTATGACATTTTATTCTAGTGTAGGGAATATGTTTAAGCATGGGATTTGCACTATTGGCTTAAATGACAAATTATGTATATTCATAAGCACACATTCTTATTGTATGAATTCTTGAGAGGGATGATGCAGTCTGACCAATGTTTTTAATGGAAATAATTTTGTGTGTATTCTAATAGGAGTAAAAATCACTGTCCTTCTCAGCTATCGAAATAGTACAGTGTATATTTGCTGTCTTTTTTTTTTTTTACAGTATAAAGAGTCTAAATGTGATGGATTCACAGCTTAGTGTTTTTGAAACTAGTTTTACCCTAAACACTTCTGCTAATATAAACATTGGAATTCTAATCTCTAGAAGTGTGAAAGTATATTTCATATCAGAAGGATAAACTTGGTAAAAATAGAACACTAGAAGCCTTATAGTCAAGATTCATTGTAGATTAAACTCAAAATCTGATCTGTGAAAGATCGCTGCTGAGCATGTTCTGACTTTTTAAATAGCTGATTTCTTTATACGCAAGGATTAAAGATTAGAAAACCTCAGTTCTGAACTGAGGGCCGGAACCAATATGTCTTTTCCCTTCACAGAAAGTAAAATATTGTCTGGCTTTTTAGGGATGGAGGGACACAATGCTAGCAGGTAATGTATACAGTGCAGTAGCTTGGGCAAATGTATTTTTCAGCTCAGAAATTCAAAGTTCAAATAATAATTTTAAAAAGAGGTATTTGTATTTCTGGTTGGTGTCTGGTCCAGACTTGCTTTGTGAATCCTCTAATATTGGTTTTACACAGATTATAAAAAAAGCCCCAGCATCTGAAGAGAGTCCCTGGGTTTATGGCCTGCAGTATATGCATTAAACAAGCAGCAACAACAATCTGTGTAGGGAGAAGTACAATACTGGACATATGTTTATTTCATTAGCTATAGCGGGAAATAAGCTACTTTGTGCTTCATATTTTGTTGAAATTGGATTTTGGAATCTTTTAACTAGGTTGTGTCCTTGTTATATGTGTGTGATTACTAAGCAGTGAAACAATATTCAGGTGTTTGTATGGTGTAGTGTTTGCATCTTGTCTTTAGAGTAAAAATTAGGGGATAGTGTCATCTTGGCAGTTTAAATTTTCTTTTCAGTTGAGAATGAAGCATGCTAGACTGTGAGATACTTCAACAAACTCTGACATAATGTGCTCTATAATATGTATTTCAAGTCTAACTCTGATTTCCGTTTTAGTGCCACTCCAACCTTGTGCCCAGCCAAAAGCAAAATCTGGCTCAAACTCAAATGCTGGGATATCCCAACCAGCAGATAATTCTTTACCAAGTTGTTATGGATAAAACTATTCTTTAACTAAGAATTTGAAGCATTTTCACTCATTTTCTTGTTTTATTGAGCTATCCAGGCACGTCCTTAGTAGTCCTGATTGACTGCTGTCTTTCTCATTCAGCCCAGTGTAGAGAACACCCAATTTCATGGATGAGAAAAGATAACCTTCTGCAGCGTGAAGCCCAGTGCTGAAAACAGGCAATCAGGAATTTATTTCTCTATTTCAACAGTGGCAGCAGCTACTGGGGATTCTGGCTGTGGTTTTGGTGGCCCAGTACTAACTGGCTGTCAGTATCAATGTTGAGAACAAGAATTTATCTTGGTTTTAAGCCACAGAGAAAGGTCTACCGAAAAAAAAGCATTAAACAAGCCCCAAGTACTTAATGAGGAGTTGACTGATGTCATTGATAGTATCTCCTTATTAGGATCGTCTTCATCAAGATGGATTAGACCAAGTAGCATCTTTTTGCTTTGGTAAAGGAATTCCTGTGTGTAGAATCAAGAAATACATTGATAGGTGTTTTTCTGATACATTTAGTACTGTTATTTAATTCTATTTCCTGTAAATAAAATGTTGGCGTAAATAGCAATCCCTCCAGTACTAGAATATGCACATGACATTCTTTTCAGCTTTGGATACTGTTAACCTGGAACATAACGATGTGTTTTAATGGCTGGCCAAAATGAGTGTGTACATGGAGGAGCAGCTGACTGTAAATTAAATTGAGGAAAGCCAGAAGGAGTACTGGAGCAAAGAGAAATGTTTCATAAAACTTCCTCTAGTGAAGAGATAGTTATTTGACAAAGTTTGAGGTCTTTTATAATGTTTGTGGAGCATTAGATTTGCTTAAGTAGCTTAAGACTTCTCTGCATGGTAATGTTTTGAGCGAGCTACAGAATCGAAAATGAGCTTTGATTTTACATATATGTGACACATGTTTAACTTTTGGCTGGGCTTTATTCAGCTATGGATACTTCCTTTTCTACACAGCATCTAAGCGCTTTGCTCAAGGTACCTGTAACGTACCCAGTACATGACTCGGAATGTTTGTGGAGCAGAGGAATTGCAGCTCAGAATTGGTTTAACAGGGCAGCTGGGAGCACACTCCTTGGCAGGATAGATGTGATGCTGCTTACTGACATGGTGTGTAATCCTGAAGGTTTTGAAGTCCTTCGAAGGATTTTGATTGCCACTGTAACCTGACCATCTCTTGGTGTTGATAGACATGTTTGAACGTGTTTTACATCAGGTGGCTCTGATGGGGTTGGCGTTTGAGACCAGAGTCAGTGAATTTCTTTGTGGTCTCACGTCAAGGGGCAGCTTCTCTCAGCTGGGCCTCAACAGCAGTGAATTCAGAGATACACTGAATTGTGTGACCTAATTTGTGAGATCAAATTAATTTATCTCACGTATTTATTAAAAATACATATTACATTCAAGATCTTAGCATTTTTTTTTTCTCTACAGTGCTTCACAAAATAATGAATTCATCTTTGTTGTGTTACAAGAAAAGACATGTCTAATGTTTTGCACCAAGAAGTTTTCCACTAATGCGTTTCTGGAAGGCGAAGCAGAGTTTTGTCTTCCAGTGAAGCATTTCAAATGCAATTTAATGATTTTTATTTGGGTTGTTTTATTTTAAATGAAAATTATTTTTACATTCCTGTTGGGGAGAGGTATTTGAAAGGTGCCTGTCCCCTTGGCATCTCAGCAGTGAGCTAACATTCAGAGAAGAACATAGCCTTTAGCCTTTTCTTTTAATTAAACATCAGAAGACCCAGATGCCAAAGGGTGAAATGTATTTATTTTGTCAAACTCTTTCATCCTTGTCTGGTTGGATTGCAAGATTAGTTTGTAGTTGACTAATTTAAACTCTTTTGTCTTATTGGATGTGGTTTTGGGACTGTCTCTATATCTTAAGCAATTAACATTTTATTTTTTCTTAGAGAAATAATGGTGTTCAATACATGCTTAGCCATATAGTAACAATTTTTAAGCTGAGGTGGGTTAAAAATCCTTCAGTATCTTTCTCTTTTTCTGCATAAAAACACTCAGCATCAACCGTTTAAGCAAAACATCATTGTTTAGAGATAACTGCAAGGAAGTTGTCAGGCAGAAAAAAGGAAAAGGTCGGGTAGAAGTGGGCAAAATGGGCATACAAGTATGATCAATAAAACAGAAAAATTCACTGTTTCGTATTTGAAACACACATGAAAATAGTACGGCACTCTTTAAAAAAAAGAAAGAGATGTGCCAGCAGCTAAATGGCCCAAAGTTGCCTTTTCTTACCGTGGTAAGTGGAAGGAATTGCTTGGTATTTTGCTAAAGTTTATTGGGACTTACAAATCTCTTATTCATCTTCAAGAGGAATATTGCATTTACCCATCTATTTTCATATCTGATTTTAATCTTCAGGGTGCTGTAATTCTCAGAAGGCAAAACAAAGATAATAAGGCAATGAATGATTAAAAATAGTCAAAAGTAACTGAATTTTAACTGTACTCTAAAGCATATGGTTTCTTTTTTTGTGGCTCACTCATTTAACTAAATCAGTATTTGATCATTACTTCAAAGTAATTCTCACACAAAGAATTTGGGAAACATTGTAAAATTGAAAGCAGCCATCCCATGGGAGAAAAAAGACTGCTGAAAATTCACACAAGAGAAGCTCCCAGAACTGCCTCTGCCTTTTGCCTGAGGAAGGTTTTAAAGCTTGGTAGAAGAGGCCAGAGGCAAGAGCCTGAGAAACCGATGCTGCTTTTGGGGAGTTTTTAATCTGCTCACCACTTTGAGATTCCCAGAGAAGAGAACAATGGGGCTGAGTTAGGCTGCAGGCCAAGCTAGCCCAGGATCCTTCCAAGAGCAGCCAATTAAATGGATGCTGAAGGATAGAGTTTGGGGTAAGGTGTTGTGGTCCTTCCCGCCGTACCTTGTGGTTTCATTTCTCAGCTCTTAATTTTCCGTCCGTGTATTTTCACTATCGCTTTTTAAACCAGTCTAAAATCTTCACAACATCCTTTAACTGTCACTCTCATAATTAGTTGTGTGAATAAAGCAACATTTTTTTTGTTTGCTTTTAACCTGCTGCCTATTGCTTTGATGCCTATATTTTTTTGGATCAAGAAGATGAATAATAAATAAGGAAATAATGAGTACTTTTTCTCTGGTCACTATTATGCACTCATGAGTTGTCTCTGTCATATCCCCTCTGGTCATGTCTCCTCTAGCCTGAAGAGCTATTATCTACTTAATCCTTCTGCTACAGAAGCTGTTCTCTATGTCTGACCACCCTTTTTGCTTGTTTGCGTGCTCCTAGGTCCAAGTGTAGGCAGTCTTTTTAGTTCTGTGTCTGCTTCAAGAAATTTCTTAGTGCTGGTACAGAGCAGAATTAGATTATAATATTAAAGGTTTATTGTTAATATTAAAGGTGATTGTAAAAAATTCTTAACAATTCCTCTGAGATCTGTTGTCTGTATGATGATAGCTGTTTCACACTTCATCATTGTGTATAAGTATTCAATCCATATGTTACTTTAAGTCTTTCATGAAGGTATGACCAAATGGCCTCCAAAGATCCTTCCAGCCAGAGTTAGTCTCTGATTTTGCATCCTGTTGTTCATGAAATCTTCCTTCAGTCCTTTGCAAGTAGTGTTCTTTTTAAAGAAATGCTTTTGCACCTTCTACAAGACTCAATCCACTCTTACTCCCATTTTAATAATGCTTATTAATTTTTTGAACAAGGAAGGGCCAAGCACGGATTCCTTTGGGTGACCCTTTTAGACACCACCTTCTATTTGAAAAAAATACTGTTGTTCCAGCCTTTTATTTCCCGTCCTTTTGTTGTTTATTTATTGGGGGTGGAGGGAAACTCTTATATCATGTAAGCTGGAAGAGAGCCTCCTTGTGAGTCCTGTTAAAATTATTTTGCTAATCCACATTAATACACAATCTTGCTTCTTCATTGTTTGCTTTAAAGAACTCTAAACAATGTCCCTGACTTGTTCTTAGAAAGTATTTGTAGTCTTTATGCTATATTTATGCATATACTTCTAAATCCTGTTTCTGTAGTAGGCTTTACCTGTCTGCCTTGTACAACTGTAGATACTTATGTTGAGATGTCTACTGATTACAACTTCACATATAACTAGGAATTTCTATGAGAAATACTGAGTTGTTTTAAGAAATACCTTACAGATCATCATTAACAGCTCAGCAATGTAATGTTTGAATTTATTTGGTACTTAGTATTTTCAAGTAGTGACATTATAAAACCTGATCCGATGGATTCTCTCAGTAGAATCAATTTATTCAATTGTAACCCTTAGATGTGGTTTGTCCAGGAAAAAAGGTAAAGTACTTTTCTGAGGCATTAAGTGAAAGAACTTGGAGTTCAGCCCTCATTGCTGCTCTTGCTGACCTGCAAATAAATAGAAGACATGTTCAGTCTTGCACTTCTCATAACTTGCGTTTCTTAGGCTTCAGTGTGCAACAGGGAATTAAAAGGAACTTCGTTATCTGATACCTTGAGAAGGTGCCTCAGTCCGTTAACCTTAGAGGTTATTCTTTAACCAGCCTGTTTGGAATAGGGCACGTGGGAGACGGGAGAGCATGAGGCACTGTCTTTTATTTCAGACAATAAAGCGTGATGCTTACTCTTCTTGGACTTATTCCTTAATTGGATTTGACGACAACAAATAGCATGAAATATGATACAACAAAAGCTGCTCGTATGGATCACAGCTTTCCTTCCAGAACAACGTCACACTCTTGGCTGTAGCAGTCTTGTGACTGGCAGGGATCATTTTAGTACACTGGAATTGACTTAATGCTGGTATATCTTCTACAACATTTAAAAAAAAAATTTCTTCTTTACAGAAGACCCTACAGGTTGCCCTATAATTTTCACCCTCCCCTTGTTTGCTTTATCATGGGAACAAGAAAGGTTGAAAAGGAAAAGAGTATGAGGCGTAATGATAGGGACTTAAAGCTCTGACTGCTCCTGTGCATTGTGTGCCGCTTTTGTTACTTGTCCGTTTCTGGTGGTATTGATTTAAACCCTGTAATTGTGTTGCTCTGCACAAGGCTCAGGAACCTGAGAAACACTGAATGATCAACCAAGCTCAAAGAGCTGATGCTGGGATTATAAGTGTCTAAGGTGTATTCTTTGTCAGGGCAGTATTTTGGGAGAAAGTCTGGGTGTTCTGCTGGTGTCAGTTTGATCTCTGGGTGATTCTTTGATGTCACTACAGGCTGTTGCCACAAGATGTGGTGCTTTTTCCCGCTAAGGTGTTCCCTTACTGCCATTCTTTTGAATCTATGGATTGCCTGGTCACAGGCTAAGTAACTTTAGTGAGATAATGGCAAACTGGTCATGGGAGGCGGTGGTGGCAGCCGCAATGAGGAGATAAGTGAGTTAAGTCACCCAGACTTAAATGGGATATCAACCCACATACTTTATTGCTTTCAGGTATGGTTTCTGTCTTAACAAATCTCACACTTTGCTGGAGTATATAATCCACATTCAGACTGGAAACAGAAAGTGGAAGGAGAACCTGCACTATTGTACGTATGAATGTATGAGAGTTTCCTTGATAGGGAGGGAAAATATGCAAAAATATGTAAGATGAAGCGTGACTATTATGGCAGCATTGACATCTTGACTGGGACTAAACTTGATTCCCATCTTTATTGCCTATGATAATTTAGCAGTAGCGTCTTGATTTTGCAACAAAGATCAAGTGACGGATTATTTTATTGTATGTTTTCATTTTTGCCTTTAAAAGAAGACCCTTTTACAGCTTATTATTTATTCATCATGTAAGCAGTCTTCAAGTTAAGGACTTATTTATATGTAGACATAGAAAATTAATCTACTTAAATTTGTAAACTATTTTCCAAATTTTTACTAAAAATTGAGAATACTTTTCTTTGATAAAAAGAGAATGCAGAAACAGTGTATCAGAATAGTACATAATTTTCATATACTAGTTGTGCTAGAAGAGAAAGGCTAATGTAAATGAAGACAGTAAAAACTTATATGTAAGATATATATTTTTATACTCAGTGGATATTTCAACTGTAGTCTGAATGCCTTTGTCTAGGTATACCAGCTAATTGAGGCTAGGGATACTGCAAATTCATGGGAAAGCTGGAGGTGTCACAAAATATGATGCATTTTTGATTTTCTAGAATTTATTTTCATAGATTGCCAGTACTTCTGATATGCGAAGTGTGCAGCATAAAAACAATATCCCAAATATATACTCTTTAGGGATAAACAATTTTAACTGCATTGTGGTGTTAACAGTGAAATACGTATTCGTCCTTTTTTACTTTTATAGCACAAATACTTTGTAATGAAAACAAGTTTTGATCTCTTTTCTCGAAGAAAATAATTTATTTGCTGTAGCCTACACAGACCAGAAATTAGTAGGCATATTTTTTGAGAGCAGGTTTGTTTTAGCCAAAGCAACCATGTCTTTTCATTGCTTTAATATAATGCCATAATTCTTGGCAATATTTGTCTGCTGATGCTTGCATGCAGAGAAGGGCTATAAGGCCTGAAATTTCTTTGCGTGTGTGCTAAGAACTATCAGTTAAGAAGTAAAAGAGATATCTGCTGTAGTCAGGGTAGAGGCCACAGAGAAGAAAAATTGCTTAAAGAGTAAGATCATAAGAGTGTTTAACTTGAAAAGCTGAAGGATTATGTAGCATTATGAAGAGGGTGCGTGCAGGCAAAATTATTTGTCATGTGCTGGGACCTGCCTGCTTTGCCAGGCATCAGCCACTTCCCTTTCTTCACGTTATGTAATAATTTAAAATGCTTCTCTTGCCAGAGAATTTAGTTCTTGTAAGTACCAGAAATGGAGACGAAGGCCTTTCATCTTAGAGGCAGATGCTATTAGTCAGTACTGAACACAAAAGAAATTGCATGGAAGATAATTGAATTTTTATTTTTGCAATTCTTGATGAATAAAATGTCCGCGCATTTTCAGCAATGTGTGTTTTTAAATTTGATACCTGTGAAAGATTCTAGGTGGCGTGGGTATGTATTTTCATGGATTGCATGTTGTTTTTAAACTTACTCAGTCTGTGAATTCTCTACACTAGAAAAAATGCCTAGGTCCTTTACAAGATTCATGACATTTCGCAGTATTAAATTCCGTTTCCAAAGTGGAATTCCTGTTTTCAAGCCTTTTTCCTCTTACTGCTTGCTGTAGAATTATCCCTAGGCATGGGGAAGCTAGTATTTAAAGTACAGCTCAAAATAATTGCTTCTGTGGAATAATGGACTTCTGTATTGCAAGATCGATCCCCTTTTTCAGAGGCTTTTGCTGCACGTAATCTGCTGTCTGGACACACCTTCATAGCTCATCTGTAGGATCTGCCCAATGCAAGTTGTTGGCTCCTCAGGGCAGGTGCGTGTTTGAACAAATACCTGAATTAGAATGCCATGCCTGTCTATGGCATCACATTAAAAGATGTGATAATTAACACTGGTTAATCTTCATACCATGAGCTTTTATAAAAAGCAGCACCACATGTACCACACTTTTTAATTCATATGCCAAAACTCCATTCTACTTAATTTAAAAAAAAAGTAATGAAGCTTCTTACATTTGAGGCAACATGATTTTTAAAGTTTATATCCCTAATTGACCTCCTAGACTACATTGAAATGATGAGATTTCATTATTTTGTCAGAACAAATGAAAACTCTGTTTTTGAACCTGATTATTCCTTGTTTATTCCCATGAAACGTTTAGCACTCAGTCATTGCTAATGCTTGTTCAAACACAGGCAATTCCAAAATCCCTTACTCTCACAAGGATAGCTGCCTGTGTCACTCCAAGTAAGGAATAGTTGCCTGAGTAAACATTTGAAGTTAAAACTGTACAAAACACAAGAGCTTGTCCTTAGCACTTGTTTGGAGGAAAACCTGCTGTGAAAGGGAAACCAAGGTCTGTCAGTGAAAGAAAAATAGTTTTCACTCTTAATTAATCACAAAATGTATTTGGCAATGACCATTAGGAAGTCAGTGACTTTGTTTGCTCTCTGCTTTCTTTCAGTGCAGTCATGGAGAGAGTCCTTCTCTTTTGAGAAATTACCTGAGTTTGAGTATAAAAACTAAGGCATGATTTTAGAATTGCACAAGAAATTTCTGTGATTTTAGATGTACTTTTTTGCATTTGCAACCTGCAGTTATCAGTCTCGGGCGTGTTCAGGTTTTCTGAATTAATGTGGATCTACAAAAAGAAATGTGTGTATTATAGGGGAAGACTGAGTGTTTTTAAGATGCCTAGGACAGCTTGTGAAAATGCTTGCTGTGCAGATGGGATTTGGTTGGCATTTGTAGATTCTTTCAGCAGTGTACTTGACTAATTTTTGTATTTCTTTTGTGTTGTAACATTTTTTCACCTGACTTCCCAAAATCTTTACAGTTTCTTCTTCTGTTTTGAGACACAAAAGTAAATTTAAACCTCAGGAGTGAATCTGTGAGAGTTATGAGCAGAACCACCCTTAAGGGCATGACAAATGGTCATTGGTCATCTAAATAAGAATAAGGTCATTCCTTTCCCAAAAGGCAGCCCTTGCGACTTTCTCTTCTGAAGTTTAAAAACATGGCTCTTCAGAAGTGTTTTTGTAGTGCCAGTTTTTTTTCTTGCACAGAGGTGAGCTTCCAGGCTCCTTAAAATGAGCGTCACAATGTGTCAAATGTCCCTGCTTAAGAGTGAAGTAAGAAAATGCTCTCT
>VZTA01002827.1:1485-14151 GCA_013398855.1 Mohoua ochrocephala
CTTTCCCTCACGAGGAAGTTGTAACTGCGATGAGTCTCCCTCAGTCTTCTCCAGCTGAACAGACCAAATGCCCTCAGATGCCCCTCGAGGCACTTCACCATCTTCGCGTCCCTTCTTTGAACACTCTCTCCTCCTTTTAGTTTGAATCCATTCTCCACTTGTCCTGTCACTCCAGGCCCTTGTAAATAAATAGTGTCTCTTCATCTTACTTGTCAGCTCCTTCGGGTACTGGAAGACCACAATTAGGTCACCCCAAGGCTTCTCCATGGTGGACACCCCCAGCTCTCCCAGCTTTTCTCCAGAGCAGAGCTGCTACATCCCCTCCAATCATTTGTGGCGTCCTCTGGACTGGCTCCAGTAGCTCCACATCCTCCTGGATCCCAGGGCTGGAGGCAGCTCTGCAGGGCAGAATTCCCCCCCTTCCTGCGGCCCATGCTGGGGATGAGCCCAGGACTTGGAGGGTTCTGGGCTGGGGCATGTCCAGCCTCTCACCCACCAGGATATTTAATCATATTTTCTGCTGAGGCATCTCAGACAAAACCTGCCAAAGGAGTGATGCATCTGAGCTGGCAGTTCCTCCCAGGTGAAATGCCCGTAGGAGTTGTGGATACGGTAATAACACAGGAGTGCTCGTGGCAAATGAACTGCAAAGAGTGTGGCAGGAGACACTTGAACAAAGCCAGTAACTAATTATTCTTGCTGGTGTCTCAGGAGTCTGAATTTATAGTGATAAAGATCGCTGAGTCCTGGCTGTGAAAGCTTTGAAACCCAACTGGTGACACCACAGCAGTGACAGACTCCGTGTGTGTAATGAGAGAGGTCTGCAGGAAGGATCTTTTTATCCAGGAGATGGGAAAAGCTGAGATTTTCTGGATCTGATAATTCTCAGTATCACCAGTTCACAGAAGTGTTCTTGTCTATGGTTTTAAACCAAATCTCTGGAGGGCTGTAGAAGAGATTTAACATATTTAATAGTTCCCTATTTAAAAGAGTCTGCTCCTGCTTGGACAACCCCTCCTGTGTTCAGCCTCCTGGAAGCTTGCACGGTAATTCTCATGAGTGATAGTTCTTTAAATGAATAAGGTTTTCCAGGGTCAGAAGCAGACACTAGATCATTGAATATCCACCTTTTTTTTCTCTAATATTCCTGGAACTCTCTCATTAGGACACGATTTGGAGGTGGCAGCGATATTAGATAGGAAGTATTAGAGTGATCATCTGCTCCGAAAAAAATGATTCATTTCAGTGCTGTCAAAGAGAAGTGAACCTGACCTAATTATCCACAACAGTGTTAGAGAACAAAGCAGCAAAACCTGCTCAGAAACAGGAGCATGTAATGTTCTACCTCAATTAAAGCTGGAGAAGCATCAATCAGTGTCACACAGGTGACACGGGAGGGAACACACTGGGCTGCATCTTCCTCAGAGCCGCTCAGGACATCAGCTCACAAATTCCAACTGAAATCCCTCTTTCCTTTTGACTGCTGAGGAAATATCCTGGTGATGCACATTAAAAAGCTACCTGAGTTAAAAAAGAAATACAGTTTATTGGTTTGGGGTTTTTTCCAGACAAGCATCACTGAATTTTTCATTATTTAAAAAACCTTAAATTTGGAAGAAATACATTACCAAGCAATTATCTCCAGCAACCTGAATTAAATATATTACCTACCTACTGTGGGTGCAGATGTAGAGACACACCAAGATGTTGGCACAGATTGCAATGAAACCTATGTAATTTAATAATTTAGAAATATTTTTGTTACAATAACATTCTGGAAGTATAGGAGGGTCCCTCCTGAGCTGTGCTTTGGGCACAGAGTGAAGCCTTAACTCACGGGAACTCAGTGCCCAGAGCCTCCAGCCTCTCTCACCCAGGAGAAAAAGAGTAACTTTGACATTGGAGTCCCTGTTCTTTGACATCTGAGTCACCAATGCTTGGAAGGGAATAAAGCTGTTCATTAATCTCGGAACTCTTGGTACAGACCTTTTGCCTCTAAAATGAGAAGTTTGCTGTATCCCAGGTTTTGAGAGGTGAAGGTGCAGCTGGTGGCTTTTTCCAGCCAATAAAATTGAAAATAAATTGGTTTACCTTCAAACAATCATGGATGTCCAGTACTGCTCATTAGGCTGAAATGACCTTGCACAGCCACGATTTCTGAACAGTTCCCTCCTGCTTTTTGCATTTCAGTTCTTGATAAATCCATTTTAGAGCCCCATTTTGTACTGTTACCAACTCTCAACTCTCAAATCTCTTCCAAAAGCAGCAATTTCAAGTCTACCTCCTGCCTCCTCCCCTCCTACACAATCTCCGTCTCATCTTGGATGCAGCAAATATTTATTTTTCTGTAAATTTTATTGATTTGTGAGTTATATGTTGCTCCCTCCGTAGCACTTTGGAGAAATAAAACTGACAAACTGAGCTGCACAAGAGGTTGAGCTGAGAAAGAAGTGAACTGAAAATATGAAAAAAAATCAGAAATATTAAATAAAAGTGCTGAAAACTCAGCAGAATTCAATTTCCAGGCATGATGGAGGTGTATGGATTTGCCAGTTTAATGAGTGCACTTACAGGTGGTGATGGTGTTTAGGGCAGGAAGGAGGTGATGAGGTGGAAAATATTCATTACATAAAATTCTCCTTCTCTGTCCATGGTGTTTCAGCTCAGTCTTTCTTTTATTCTGCCTCCATCGTGCTATTTTCCATCTCTTTTTTCCCTTTCCTATGTGTTGGCACATGCAGGAATTGACCAACCCAGGATTTGTTGATTATAATGAGCTTTTATGTTACAAACATTTGGCATTTCCTTGATGCCTTTCAGCCAAGCCTACAGGAATATCCTCCATGTTTTGCAAGAGGGAACAAAGGTGCATTTTATTTTCAGCGTACCTGAGATCCCATATTGCATAAACCTCCCAAACAGTGGCTCTTACTCTGAAATGGCATTTTTGAAATGCATCCAAACCCAAACCCAAATATGACTTTACCATTAGGTATAAAGGCCATAAACACAGCTTGATTTTTATTCTTGTGATGATCGAATCCTTTAATTTTGACGTAGCGATGATTTTACTCTGCTCAATGAGATTCTCACCGTATGCAATGGTTACAAACCCAGGCCAAATGAGCTCATGAGCGTTGGCTTGTGAACTGTGCCACCAAGAGCGATGAGGATCAATTTTAATCACAATAATTGATCTGTTCCCTTAGTCACTCCCGATGTCAGTCATGCGTGAGGCGCGAGAGGCAGCAAATGTTGAATAGGAATTCAGGGGGTAGAACATCAGAACAAGCAAATCCAGGTGTGATGCAGCACTGCTGAGAACTCTGACCCTGGGAGAACACTTGCAATTGAAATGCAGGTTTTTTAGTGGATGCGAATAAAAGCGATACAAGTATGGGACTCCCATTGTATTTAAAATCTACATACAGCAAAAAGAAATTAAGGTGATAAAGAGATTGGGGGATGTGGGATCTTGGCTGCACCTCCAAGGCAGAAGCAGTTGGCTATGGGAGGAGGGATGATGTTATCCCTCGGGATGAGCCAGGCAGCTTGGCCTCATCCCGTTGGATTGGACGGAGGAGCACTGGCACCGGGATGTGCACGCGTTGCCCACCGGCTGCTTTGCTTTTCTACTCGCAGCAAGATTCGCTACAGCAGGAGGACTCTGCAGCTCCGAATTACTGATGGGCCAAAATGCTGGTGACTCACCAGATTCCCACCGCAGCTGGTTGGCAACTGCACGAGTCCAGTTCAGAGAGGTAACGACAAATCAGTCCTGGCTCAGCATGGAGAGATGGTGGCAAAATACAGCTCTGCCCACTGTCTGGACCTGGATAAACAGGGATGCTCTGGCTATAGGGAGCCAGGCACCTCCGGGTGTAAAAGGCCTGTTGATCCTGGTAATTTTTTGTGACATCCCCAAATGAGCATTTCCATGACTTGATAAAATCACTACAAGTAGAAGGCAACAACAGGAGACACTGAGGTTGCCAGTGATGGCGATTTAATCATAGAACCATAAAATCATGGAGTGGTTTGGGTTGGAAGGGACCTTAAACCCCATCGCATTCCACCCCCTGCCATGGGCAGGGACACCTTCTGCTACCCCAGGTTTCTCCAAGTCCTGTCCAGCCTGGCCTTGGACACTTCCAGGGATGGGGCAGCCACAGCTTCTCTGGGCAACTGAATGTTGTTTTGTTCAGCACCGAACCTCTGGTTGTTCTTTCACAGAGACACTTCTGTAATAGTTCCATCCAAAGGACACCACTGAAAGTGGACAAAACTGAGTTTCTGTTCCACAGAAAATTCACCAAAAATTGGTCTCGTTTTGAGCGCCCACCAGAAATGATGGAATTTTCCAGGAAAGGAGAGTCCAGTTATTAATGTTTTAGAAAAAGCTAATTTTCAGATTTTTTAAAATGTTTAATCTTTTTTTTTTTTTTCCTAAAAACTCCTCTTAGTCATATTTCATCTTCTTTAAACATCATTGCCTTTAAAACCTTCTGTCTGTCCTTTGAAATGTTGCCATCTCCTTCAAAGTTTCATGGAAAGAAAACTTCTTCCACCGTGGGCATTATTTATCTGAAGCAGCAGAGGGATTTCTCCTGTCTCTTTGTGGAACAATGAAGACAAACAGGACTGTAAAGCCCAGGGTGAAGTGTTTAGGAATTCAGAGCAAACCTGCCAGGATCTGAAAGGCAGCAGCCAGAGGGCATGAAAGAATCAGTTCAATAAAACCATTTAATTCTCCAATAGCAGCGTTAATGATCTGATTCTCCACCTCTGAGGTCCCCCAGATTGTGTCCTTTTCAGAAAAAATTGGTGTAAATCTAAGTTAGGTCTTTTTGAAAGCCAGTAGGACAAGGAAAACCAAAGGGCTCTACATCACTGGACTCATTTATTTTTACTAATAAGTTTTTTTCCCCTGTTCTATTACCATGGATTTCCTGAATAAGCTTCATTTCCAGCTTATCTCTGCCAGGAGCACTGGCACAACCTTCTACTGAGCTGTGCTGGTTGTGTTCTGCGATGCTTCGTGGATGTTCAATTTAAAATAGGGACGTGGGGTTTCACTCAAATCAAAACAGATTGAGGAAAACAGACTGCTAGTTCTGAAAAAGATTTGAAAGTTTATTTTTTTTCCCCCAAAATGCTTCCTTTCTGTTCTTAAATAGATTAATATTTAGCCTTTGAAAATGCTCTGTCAACCACTGAGCAAACGAGAAGCCTGGGACAGATTTAAGGAGAAAATTAAACTAAGTTAATGTGACAGGGAAGTGATTTTTCTTCTGGAAAAAGTCTAGTGGAGAGAAGCAGTTAAAAGAACCAGCACGAGCATAAAAAAAATCAAAATTATTTATTTAAAAAAATTAACCTCCTTTCAATAATAAATCAATACAGCATCCAGGAATGGCTCTGCCACTACTCAGGGTTGTGTAGCTGTGGTTAAACTCAGCCCAGCCTTGGAGGAAGACAAGGACCTCCAAAGGCTCACAGAGACTACAAAAGCTTTTATGTGGGATAGCAATTTTTTTTTCAAATTCAAACAGTATTTGTATGTCCTTGCTTTACCTTTTGTTGCATTTTATTTTGGGGCACTTAAAAATAATCCTGCTGAGTACTTTTAGGGTTTTTTTCCCCTTTTTTTCCCAGCTGAAATCATGTGACAGGGAACCACCAGGAGCCTACGTGACTGCTCTGGGCTCCAGGGATTCAGATTTCTGCTGCCAGGGCTGTCTGTGCTGTGCCGAGTGCTTAAAACATGTTTTCTCAATGACGATCAAAACAAATCCTTCCTCTCAGTGCAGTATTTATCAGAGTGGTTGATTCTCTAAAGGAATCGCTCTGGATTTGTCATTCTTTGGGATGGCTGCAATATTGCACAACACAGTAAATACTAATACCAGGCTCCACTACAGCTTCTTTCATACAGAGCCCATGAAACAGTTCCTTGTAACGCATGAATCCCACCGCAGAGCCTTGCTGCTTCTCCCTTAACGATCCCATCCAGTCTGATCTAAGCCTTTTCCACTTTGCAAATGTGCAAACTACTCCCGTTGTTCCGCCTGCCCCGGTGACTCAGCGCTGCTGGCGTCACGCTGAGGTCAGTCCCAGCTGCGGCTCTGGCCCTCGGGCTCCGCCACGGAACAGTCACTGGGACACCGGTGCCACCACGGCCTCTGCCCCCGCTGGGACACGGGCTGGCCCAGCCTCTGCCCCGCTGGAGGGCAAGGGCCAGCTCGGCTCTTTTCCCTGGGGGTCCGGGTCGATGGGGAATTGGATCGGAGTCAGCAGGAGGGACATCCCTGTCCTGGGGGCCACCAAGGACAGGGAGGGGGTTGTCCCGCTCTGCTCTGCACTGGGGCGGCCTCGCCTCCGGTCCTGGGAGAAGTTTTGGATCACAGTGTAAGAAAGACATGAAACTGTTAGAGAGTGTCCAAAGGAGGCGAAAAGATGGTGAAGGGTGTTGAGGAGTGGCTGAGGTCACTTGGTCTGTTCAGCTGGAGAAGAGGAGACTGAGGGGAGACTCATCATGTTTTCAACTTCCTCACAAGGGGGAGAGGGGGATAATGGGAATTTACAGGCATTTAATGCTGTTACAGCACCAATGAGTGCAACAACCCTGCAGGAGGATGTGCAGCCAGGTGTGACCCCATTGGGGACGTTGCTGCTTCCAGTGGGAGCTGAAGTGCCCAGTCCAGGCAGCAGAGCAGTCCCGGCTGTGGGAAGAGCCCCTCAGGATGGACACGGTGCTGCTGTGCTCCCCGTGCTTCCCTCAACGGCTTGGGATGGCTGAAAAGCCCTGGAGCAGGAGATCACAGAGTCACAGGATCATTAAAGTAGGAAAAGGCATCCAAGGTCATCGAGTCCAGCCTGTGACCCAGCCCCACCTTGTCACCAGCCCTGAGCACTGAGTGCCACCTCCGGCCATTCCTTGAGCACCTCCAGGGAAGGGGACTCTGCCACTTCCCTGGGCAGCCCCGTTCCGATGCTTGACGAAAACACCTATGGAATGCTTCATGGATTTGTGTCCTCTCCTGGGTCTGAGGGTGAGCAGCAGCAAACTCGTGACGTACTTGGAGCACTGATGCAGGAAGGCATTTCAGCAGTTTCTCTGCTCGTCTACAGTATTTCATTCTCATCCCTCAGGTGCTCCAGAGTGCCCTACACAACACAATCAAATTATTGGAGCTCTACTAGGAGAGAAGATTGGATTAGCAGCTAAACAAACCAGATCAGGTTATAGATTTCTGTGCAGTTTTATTTTCTTCCTACCACCACAGGGATGTGTGTAAACAGGCACATATATAAAGCCACCAGCATTTGCCGTCCAGGGACATCTTGTTACAGCGGCCACACATTTCTGAAGTGTAAACATTTTTATTTGGGATCTGATACAGGAGTCAGAGGTGAAGGACACACACAGCGTCTTTCCTTCTGACTGGACAGGCAGGAAATAGCATTTTCTGAGCTTCCCAGCTGTCCGTCGATGACGAATTCCTGCTCGTTCCCATTTAGCCCAGCTTCAGCTGGCCTGAATATATTCTATTTACAAGTGCCCTGGGATTAGTTCAAGTTGCTCCAGACTTCAGCGTGCTGACGTTGGAGGAGATAAACAGAAGTAATTTGCTGATTCACCATTACAATTTTCATAAAATATGAGTCAGGGTTTTCTTCTTTCATGTAACAGGGAAATTAGGTTACCATGCTTTGCTGAGCACTGTGCTGCACCGTGTGTGATCCCAGTAGCATCTCATGTTCCTGCAGTATATTTTTGGAAGAATAACCAGATTTATGAGGCCACATCTTCTCCTGTTTCCTTTGGCTTTCCAAACAACTGGCACTCACCACTCAGTGCCTTGAGTTAGAGGCCTCTTCTTCACTCCGTTTATATAGTTATGATCCCAAGTGGATTTCCTGCAGCCTCTCACCTGTTGGACTGTTAAACCTCTGTTTAAATTCGACAGTTCCATGAGCTTCTCCAAACCTGGACATCTGGAGCAAGGCTTGCTGAATGCCTGTGGCAGAGGGGTTGGAACGAGAAGATCTTCAAGATTCCTTCCAACTCAAACCACTCTGTGCTTCAAGTCCCAGGGTTCACCTCAAATTCCAGAGTAGGGAGACAGCTCTTTCCTCAGATTGCTCCTTCATCTTGCAGCAGGGTCTTCCTGGCAGCCTTTGCATCCCCCTTGGATGTGTCTCCCACGTTCCTGCTGTTGCCCGGACAAACCTTCCCCTCCTCTTGACTCTGGCGGTGCCTTTCTGGTTTAACACAGAGTAAAATTGAAGTGGTGACTGGAGAAAATGACATCAGCATTTAAACAGATTTCCTGAGGAAATTTTTAATGGTCATTTTTATAGCTTATTTTGTGCTTTTTAACTTTTTCCTCCCTGGTCAAAGGTCAAGAAATTATTTCATACAGACCAGTACAGGAAAAGAGCTAATTCTGACTAATCTCAGGGGGTTGATTGTTTTGATTCATTTTCATTCTGAGCATTGATGGCCTTCAGAGAGTTTCTTTGGATGAATCAAAATATTCTCCACTTCTTGGTTTAGGCAATACAAAAACTTAACAAGTCTCTTCACATGTAAGAGTAAAACTCCATAAAAGGGAGCAGGAGCTATAAAACCCCTGACCTCAATGGACTTCTTGGACTTTCTTTAAGAGAAATTTGCACAGCAAGGAGCTCTCAGTACTTCCACTCAGTGGCTACTAAATTGAATAGAAATTCCTTCCAAATTCCTGGCCGAGCGCTCAATCCAAGGTGCCTGGCGATGAGCGGAAGAGTTTACAGTGCTCTGAGAGTCCTGTGTGCAATCTGGCTTCACCCTGGCAAGCTGGAAAGGAAGATTTCTCATGGTTCTGTTCTCTTTGTGTGTGTATGTGTGTGTAAAAGTGAACGTCCAGTTCACCTGGGAAGTGCACGTTTACCCACCCCCATGCTGGTTCAGAAGCATATGCCTCAAGTTAAGGCCACGGGGAATGTTCTTTCTGAGGTGATTTCCTTTGAGACAGAATATGCATCATTCATGACATGAAATTCTGGAGTTTTAGAAGGAAAACATAGCCCTGTGATGGAATTTTCCAAAGGTAAAGATGATTTTCTTCCACCTTGCTGAACTGCAGAGCGCCGAGCTAAATGCACGGAGTATCTCAGATCTAAATACACGTGAGAATTGGGGGAGTGCAGCTCAGGCTCTGACCTTTACCGTTCCAATCTTCAGCGTTTTACTACTGCCTTTATTGCTCTCACAGTTTGAACTTGTTCTGCACAGCCAAATCCCTGTGAAATTCGATAAAATCTCCAGGTAGGGCTGGACCCCATCATTGTTGTGGAGGATTTAGGCGCCGTTATTCCAGCAAAACATGACCTTGCATTAGGTTACCCGTGGCATACTATGGACCTTGAGCTCTGCATTCATAAAACCCCATAAAGGGCACAGTTCCAAGCTCTGTGAAAAACTGGCTGTGCTTCTACAATTTTATTCAGCAAGAAATCAGTGCTGTGCGTCACTGGTCAAAAGATGACTAAGCTGTGGTTATAAATGATAGAAACTGTGAGGATTTATAGCTCGATTATCCCTTTTTACTCCTTTGGAGTAATACCTTACTTCTTCACCAAGGAATTAGAGATAAGCAAATCTTTAAACGAGGTGTTTGCTCAAGAGCTTTGATTTATGTATTTATGGATATATTAAGTGCTTTCTGGAATTAGGGCCAAAGCAGGAGGAGGCAGCAAGTGTCCAGGTTTAGAGAGTGTTTCTTGTACATCAGCACAGGAGACCTGGCCTCAGGGGCGGCCTTTGAAATCGTCATTTCCAAACCAAACACAGGGAGCTGTGTGAAATCCTGGCTTTACTGAACTCAGGAGCAGAAGTCCCAGCAACATCAGCAGCCCTGGGATGTCATCAGACAGATGTCCTTGTCCTTCACCCGGTCTCCTGTCACTTTTCCACACGGAGAACGTGGTGCTGCCAGCCCTGCGGTGGCGTTCCTGACCTGCCTGCCTGTGGCCAGTCCCGGCAGCCTGCTGACACCACCATGGCACGTTTTTACATCTGCCTCCCTGAAAATGTGCAAAGAGGTAAAGGCAGAATTCCAAGAGAATCGAGCTCTCCCTGCCTGACATTAAACTGGGTTCATCACCCATTGAACATGGGCTTTTCTCAGTGTACTAAACACTATTCCCTTGCCCAGCTGTGCCGTGGTGCTGCAACTTCCCAGTGATAAAAGTGGAAAAAAAGGGAAAGATATGTATCTTTTCCTAAGTAATTCACTGTTTTCCAAGTGCGGGAGGACCATTAACTAATTAATTTGCCCAATTAATCACTCAATAGCTACATGCAATGGCTGGGCAAGCCATAGGCTTCATCCTGGCACAGGCTGAGTGTGCAGCTCCCGTTGTGTTCCTCTCTCCAGCAATGCTGCCTGTGCAGGGCCATTGGGCTCCCTCCAGCTTGGCTCTGGTGGCCCAGGACCAGGCAACTGGAAAAGAGACTTTTGGGGGCTGAGATTTGGTTTGCGTTTGGAATTTATGAGATTTTCAAATGGCTCCTCACCTCTTTTCCCTAATTTGCGAACTAGGAACATAAATTAATATAATAATAATAATAAACAAAATAAATAATAAACTAGTATAATAATACAATTTAAATATAAATGCTTTTCAGAGCTAGGAATATAAAACATTATAAACTGACTTTATGACATGAAATGAAGTCGTCTCAGGAGTGGGATTCTTTAATTGTCAAGTGCTTTGTAATCGCTGCAATTGCTCCATCATAAAACTATTCCCAAGAGGAAAGATGTTTTTAAGGGCCCTAAAGAATAACAGCTGGTCTGGGGATTTTTATGTTCAACAAGGGTCGTATTTCCTTGCCGTGGATTCTTTTAGGAGAAAAGGTTAAAATCCTGCTTTGGCGTAATACCCAAGAGCCAGCCTAGAAGTACCTGGGTGCTGGAAGGTCAAGTACAGACACGGCTATTTAAGGTGATTTTATATTTTCCTATGATAAAATGCAGTTTAAAATACTTTTGTGACCTTTTTTTTGCTCATTGTTATGAGTCACTGTACTACTAAATCTGCACTTTTTTCAAAACTAATCATGGCTTACCCATTTGGCATATTTTCTCAGAACAGTTAAGTAAATTATCTCTCATTTTAGGTCTGTGTCTAAGCAAACTTCAACATTGTACAGCAGCAAAGGTATTCGGTGTCACAGTGGAATGGAAATTACCAAAAATGGCGCAAATGCCATAACCTCATCTCATGCTGGGTTTTATCCCATTCACCCAGTGAAGTGATTGATCAAAGATAATAAACTTTAAAAGCTCATGTTGGAAAGCCTGGGTTTTAAATTGGGTCTTTAGAGCTGAACTGAGTCTGTGACATCATGCCTTGCACAGGGAAGAGCATATGGAATGTTTACAGCGGGACCATCTCCGAGCAGCGCCACGCTGGAGGAGATCCTGGTTCCAGAGCTGAGGATCACACAGCAGCCAAGCACTTTGCCACTCTGGGAACAGTGGAGCTGCAGGTGAGGCAGAAATTGGGGGATTGAGTGGCCAAACTGCAGGTGGTGTTGCTCACATCACTAGTTTCCCCTCAATCATCTTAATCCTTCTATTTGCACTTCTGAAGCATAGGTTTCTTTACATTTCTTTGGCAATTACATCCCGTGCATGTGTCTTGCCCGGAGACGCTGTGGCTGCCCCATCCCTGGAAGTGTCCAAGGCCAGGATGGGCAGGGCTTGGAGCAACCTGGGATGGTGGGAGGTGTCCCTGCCCATGGCAGGGGGTAGGACGATGGTCTTTAAAGTCCCTTCCAACCCAAACCATTCCAGGATTTTATGAAATAGTGAGGTCAAACCCACAGACTATTTGTGCCGGAAGGACCTCGAAAACCAAACAAGTTTAGTTCTCACTTTTCTTGGGTTTAGTGATCTGAGAACTGGATCACCAGGATAAAAATGTTTTCCACTAAGTCAGTGGGATCTTCTTTCTACGGGCTGACAGGACCTCACGTTGCACCAGGGGAGGGTCAGGTTGGATACTAGGAAAAATTTCTTCATGGTAAGGGTTCTTAAAGCATTGGAATGGACTGCTCAGGGCAGTGGTGGAATCACAGAACCATAGAATATGCTCAGTTGGAAGGGACCCATCAAGATTATCAAGTCCAGCTGCTGGCCCTGCACAGACATCCCAACAATCCAACCCTGTGCTTGAGAGCGTTGTCCAAGTGCTCCTGGAGCTCAGTCCCCGTCCCTGGAGGGATTTAGCAGCCATGTAGATGTGGCACTCGGGGACACGGGTTGGTGGTGGGTTTGGCAGCGCTGAGGTCTCTCGGTGGCCTTAGTGGGCTTTTCCAACCAAAACAATTCCCTGATTTTTTGATTCCTTGATTGCATGCTTCCACGGTTCTATGCCCTCCACCGGGAGTGTGGGGCAGGGGAGGTGGACGAGGCGATTGTGGCCGTGTCCTCTTGGTGTGGCCGCGGGGCAGAGCACGGCCGCGGTGCCGGTGTGCGGACCCTCCGAGCCGGGGCTGCCGGGGGTACCGGCTGTGACAGTGGTGCCGGGGGTACCGAGTATGCCGGGAGTGCCGGGGGTCCCGGCGGTGCCTGCGGGCCCGGCCGGGCGGCGGCGGGCGCGGCCCCCTCA
>VZTA01002827.1:14467-64292 GCA_013398855.1 Mohoua ochrocephala
CCTCACACCCGCACGGTGACTGAGTGTCCCCACAGCCGCACGGAGCGTGTCCCCCACAGCCGCTCGGTGGCTGAGTGTCCCCACAGCCGCTGGGTGAATGGGTGTCCCCCGCATGGCGAGCGAGTGCTCCCACAGCGCCCAGCCCGCAGGGCCGGCGGGTCGCGGGTGCCCGCGGGGTTGGGCCGGGCGGGGCCGTTGCGGGAGCGGGTGGGCTCGGGTAAAAAACTTGGCGAAGCCCGGAGCGCTCGGCTCGGCTCGGCTCGGGCCTTTTCCTTCTCTCTCCGTAAGGCGTTTTCCTTAGAAACTTTACGGATGAACTTGTAAAAAGGGCGGTTTGGCGGCGCGGCGGTGCTGGAGGGGGCTGTGTGTGTCTGGCTGCACGTGAGCTCCGTCTCACTACGGGCGTTCCTTCGCATGAATCCTAAAAGCTCCCTGGATTTGGGCAAGCCCTGCCTCCCCACATTCATAGTAGCAGTAGTAGGAGCGTGGCATTACTTACTCGCTGTTGGAAGCTCTGTCATCCCACTTAGATGATGACAGCCCTGGTAGCTGAGGCCTTTTCTGTGTGTTCTGCAAGGAGCATCCGTGTTTTGGGGGAGGTCACAGCCTGGAGGTGACACTGACAGTGAAGCGACAGTGACAGCAAGCTGGGATTCTGTGCCCTAAACTATTCGGAAGTGCCTGCATGCAAAGCAAAACTGCTTTCCAGCAACTCGGGGCTGGAATTCTGTGTCTTCCCAGCCAGGAATCAGTCTCCTGTGCTCCCTGCCTTCTCTCGCAGGCATCTCCGATAGATCTTTAAGCTGCAGCAAATCTGTAATAACATTAATTGTTCCCTCGGAAAGAGGAGGGTGGGCTTTGCAGGCTCACACACGTTGTGTTCCGTGTGCTGCCTTAACAGTAACAGCCTGTTCGTGGCTCCCATGAAAAGCAGCCAGGTGGGAATGAATGGGGATGTGCCGAATTCTCCGCTAAAGGCCGAGGGATGAATAATAAATGACAGCGACTCCAGAGCAGGGACTCTCCCACGCTTCGTGCTCCTGACTTCTCCTTAAGCTCTGGAGGCAGATGTGATGTGTCTGTCCCATTCAGAAATGTTAAAAACAATCCCTGTGCCCTTTCATCCTCTGTGTGCTGTGCCTGCAGCATCCAGGACTTGGGAATACAGGCTTGATGCGTGGAGGGAGAAGAGCTGTCTGCATTATACCTTCTATTCCTTATGTCTTATCCCTCTGCAATTCCCACAGCTTAGTTCAAAGGGAGCACCAATAATTCCTTTAATTTGCAGTGCTGCAGACCTTTGACCTCGGGGCAGCGCTGCCTGCACACCCTCCCTGCCCAGTTGTGCATCCCAGGCATAACTTTACAGTAAATTTAGTTTTGTTGCCTCATTAGGCACCAGACACACTGGGCTGTGTAAGGACTGTGTGCTCTGGAATGATTCAGCTGCCACACAGAGACACGTTGACCCTCGTGAGCAAAAGCCTGACCCTAAATTCCTGCCCTGCAGATCAGGGCTTGAGCTCCTGCTCAAGCTCAGGAGTAACTGCTGACACAGTAGAGTCCCATAATTTATGAATCGACCATAAATCAGGGAGACAGAAGTAGACCAGGTTCCTTGAAAGATCACATTGAGACTGAGTTATTTTGGAGAGTCAATTAAGCAGCATTTCGGCTGGCAGTGGAAATTAATTCATTAATTAACACCACTCGAAGGAATGAAATTCTACCCATGTTTTCAAAACACTCCTGATCCAGAGTGGTTTCGTGGCCTTCCTGGCTCTGGGCTCCGATGATCAGACTGCAGGAGGGGTTTGGGCTGTGCCATCTGTGCTTGACCGTAGCAGGGTGGGGAATCTCGGTGCGTTGTGCTCTGCTTTGCCTCTCTCATTTGTGTTGAGAAGCCCTTGGTGGGTCGTCCTGAGGTTGTTGACAGCGTTTGTTGAGTTCTCAGTACCTTGATGGTCTCTGCAAATGAGGATAAACTTCTTCTTATGGATTTAACACATGGTTATCTCTTACACATCTTATCTATGTCTTCCGTGTCATGTATATCTTACTTGGCTATGTTTAACCCACTGGTTTTAATGGATGATAATCAACAAACAGTTAGATGATTTGGAGGCAAATTCCAAGTCAAATTTCATCATCGAAGTATGGGTAGCATGGAGTGAGGGATGGTCCATGGAGAGTGGAAGCGAGCTCAGGGTTTGTCTTACAGGTGCTCAGCCATGAACAAACCAGGCCAATTCTGCTCCCATTTACACCAGAGCAATTCCTGCTGAATTGAATTGTTATTCAGTCAGTTCCTTTCTGGAACTGTAGTGGTGGGACAGGGAGTAATAATTTCAAACAGAAAGATGGGAGATTTAGCTTCAATATACAGAAGGAATCGTTCCCTGTGAGGGTGGTGAGGCCCTGGCACAGGGTACCCAGAGAAGCTGTGGCTGCCCCATCCCTGGAAGTGTCCAAGGCCAGGCTGGATGAGCTTGGAGCAAGCTGGGACAGTGGGAGGTGTCCCTGCCCATGGCAGGGAGTGGCACTGGGTGAGCTTTACTGTCCCTTCCAACCCAAACCATTCCATGATTCTGTGAATTTATGCCACTGGGATTCAAACATTAAAAAAATAGAAATATTTTGAAAATTGCAGTCTAGCTTTTTCCCTTTGCCACCATGATCTTCATGCAAAAATAATTATTCAAAGCATCAGAAGGGAATCTGGGATGCCCCAGGGAATCAGCAACATTGCCCGTGGCTGTGCTGAGTTAGTGTGGTACAGCAAGGGAGAACCCAGCTGCAAAACTTGAGCATAATATTGAGCACGATTCCTTCATGTTGCAGAATTGCTCGCAGGTAAACCATCATTTCAGTTCTTTTCTAGCCAAGTTATTTTAGAAGCTCTAAAAACTGGTTTTTTTCAGTGTGTATCACCAAAAGGAGGGTTTTCCTCCATAAAACGCCACAAACGGGTACAGCAGATGTTGATTTATGTCCACATCAGCTGATTTTCTTCTCCATTACCCTTTCTGCTGGATCTTTGCTTATCCAGCAGGTCCTGTCACCCTGACATCCGACGTCGGGTTGGATGTTTTTGCACATTTGGTGAAAGCTTGACTCAGTCTTTCTCCCCAACTTGGTGTCGTCAGGCGCATGATGGTCATTATGAATTATTGATAGTGATGGAAAAGTCACGAATGCACAGCTGTGCTGCAGGGCCTGGGCCTTTTTCTTGGGTTTAATCATCACTTTATCTCCTCTCTGCCTTTTAGTAATAATGTCAACAGAGATTTCGTGCTGCCTTCGCCACAAAAGAGGAGCAGTTCCCTGCTCTGCTGCTGCAGCCAGAATCCTTTTTCCTGTTGCAGTTTGACCAGAGTTATGCAGATTTGTTAACTGCAAGCTCTAGAAAACATTTCACTTATCAAAACACTGTTTTCTAGGGGAATCTTGGTTGTTACTGATGCAAAACTAAGCATAAACTCTTGTGCAGCAAATACTTTGAAGATAATGAATAATTCATTTCTTTCCCCCCACTTTTACAGTGTAACTCATAAAATTGGGAAAATGGCATTAAAATGAAATCCCACTGCTGTGTTTTGTATTCAGAGAGTAACTTTCTAATATAAGTATGGAAATTAATTCATAAAAATATGAATTCTATATGAACATTGTAAACACAAATAGTAATGTAATTAAATGGTGGGAGACACAGTAATCTTTGAGTAGCTTGTGAGACACATTCCTATGGAGGTGCCAGCCCAGCCTGCTCCAGGATACAGGAGTTTTCTGAATTCAATTTAACTCCCCCCTTGCTGTAGCAGTTGGGAAGAGCCTTTATTTGGAGGGATCCTAAAGTGCTGCACAAATCAACCTGGAGCCTGGGCCTGGAGCTCACAGCTTCTGCCATAAAATGACAATACTCCTGGAGTGGAACAGAATAATTGTTTCACAGAAACACTTTTCTAACATGTGCAGAGCAGAGCAGGAGTGATGCAGGGAGGCATTCAGAGTGCATTTCTTTCCGCTTTTGGCTCCTCCCAAGGAAAACTCCAAATCCACTCTGGATGAACCATCAAAACCCACCCTCGATACCCCAATGGCTCGGTACTGATTCAGGGTGGGAAAACCCCCACACTGTGTTGACTGAAGGAACTAAATGCAGCTTCCAGCCAGGGTTTTTGGGTATGATCAGTGAAAAAAAGAGAAATCCATTCAGTGCATGTGGTTGTGTTGGAACCCTCTCAAAACAGGCAGAAATGTGGTCCTGGAGGATCCTCTCATGGGTTAGCGACCAAGGCAGTTCTTGGGGATATTTGATGGTTGAGGGGAGGATGGTTCTGGAGAGTTCCTGAGGAGAGCTTTGACTTTGTAATGCCCTTTTTACCCTGAAAGCAGCCCAGCATTAGGGCTGCAGTGGCACATGGCATCGCTCATCCCTCTTCCTCTGGCATTTGAAGAGGAGAGATGATTATGAAGATGGTTAATAGATGGAAAAGAAAGATTGTTTCAATTTTTACCTTGCCTGCTTTTGCTGCAGTTTAGTCATAATAATGAGAGTTTTTGATAAGTGAGCTTTGGATTGAGTCACTGGGATCTCGAGTGAGTAAATAGATTTTGGGATTAGTCTGAGGAGCTGAGCAGAGCAGTCAGGGGAAGCTGCAGCACAGAGGGGGAGGAAGGAATCTCTTGGATCCTTGGCTCTTGTTCCTGCCAGTTTGGGGGGCATCACCTTGGGATGCCCAGGGAGAGCTCACGAGGTGTCTGAGAACCTCTGTGTCCACCAAAGCCCATGGGAGACACGGGCACCTGGAAGGTTCGAGGGTCCATATTCCTCAGGGTGGGACCTGGGAGTGGGGGCACCCAAAGGAGTGACCAGCTGGGAGATTGTGGCACAGAGGGAAATCCAGGGCACAGAGCTCCACATCATCTCCCAGACCCTGCTGGATCTCAGGACAGTCCTGTGCTCCTTAGGCATGGAGACACCAGGGGAAAAGTCTTGGGAATGGGTTTGTTGGTGGCATGTTGCCACAATTCACATCCTGAATTCAGGAGCAGGGAATTACTCTCTTTAAAACACAGGGTAATTGTTGACATAGTCATTTTTATTTTTGCTTTTCCTTCAGCTGGAAAAATCCTGGGAACCCTGAGCGTAGAGTAAGGAAATGATGCTTTTTCCTGCAGTGACTGAGCCAATAAAAGGCAGCTGTTGGGAATAATGTCCCAGTAGGCAAAGCAGCTCATCAATCTCAGCTGCTGCTTCTACGAACATATTATATAATAATGTCTCTTCTACAAAAAAAAAAAAATACTATGAAGGTCTCTCTCTTCTTCCCCTAAATATCACCAGGGGAAGCCATAAATTCTCCTCCAGTGTTAATCTGTTCTATCATGGTGATATATCCATTAATGGCTATCATATATCCATTAAACCTTCCATCCTTGCACAGAAAGAAATAACAATATTTCAGTGTTAAAAATAAGTTTGTATTTTTTTGCAAAGTGACTGATTTGTCTGACTTTTCCAGACTCCACACGCTGAGAGTCTTTTATCTAAGCAGCCCAGAACTCTTTCCTTTGCCATCAAGGCCTAACTGGCTGCTCGCTGCCAGGCTCGGAGCACAGCTCAGCCCTTGCCAGACTTAACCCTTTATTCCAGCTGCCAACGTGAGCCATCAGTGCACGGACTTGGGAGCAGGTCAGGAACATGCATTCAGCTAATTAGTAGCCCATCAGGAGTTGGAAAGCAAAGGAAAGCTGCAGACAGGCCCTGGCACAGCAGACAGGTCCTCACAGGGTGAGCAAAGCAAGTGCTGTGCTTCTGGCAGCACTAAAATGGCATTTTCAGGGATAAAAATCTGCCTGCTGTAGCATGGAGGGAAAATCCATTATGTTCCTAAAAAAACCAAATAACACAGTCCATACCTCCTTGGGCTATAATTTCAGCTTGTCCTGCAGATTATGCAGATATTTACACTTAAATCACACTTGCAACATTATCTTTACTAAGAACCATACATAATTTCAGCATAAGAGCTGGGATTGTGGAACACAACTCAACAAGGAGTAAATTGCTGTGAATATCAAACCATACAGTGGACAGGCCCTGCTTGGGATAGTCAGGGGACTTGAGTGGGTGTTGTGAACTTTGCAGGATGGGGTGCTGGAATGGGAGGTCTTGGAAGGAAAGCCTGAGAAAATGGACTGTCAGCACGTGTTTGAAATGAGAAACAAATCTAAGGAAGTGCCTTTATGACAGCATTTGAATATTTACAGGAATATTTCATTCCGACCCAGCCAGTCAATGAACATGGAAATTCCAGCAGCAGGATCCTGGGCTTAATTTAAATGAACCAACAACCTCATGGGCCAGGAAACAAGACCTTTCTGTCAGCTGCACGCTCTGATAGAAAGAATCTAAAGCCACTACACAATTCATAATACTTCGTTCTGCTGCGTTATTATTCATTCCAAATTTTATATGATTCTTCTACATCCCTGCTAATTTGCATGTCTATTAATAATATTAAATTCCCACTCAAAATCCCCTAGGGAAAATGGCAAGTTTGTTAATATCCTTGCAGAGGATTAAGCATGACCTGAAACCCAGAGTCTTTATAAGCACTTTGGTGTTTTTCCCACTACTTTTACCTTATCATTCCCGACTTCAAAGTCTGTCGTTATACCTGCAGGACTGCCAGGCCGTAATGCATCATTTATTATGTCCAGCAGGTGACTGGTGGTTAACATTGATCTCCAAATGAACGTGATTGTTTGTTGGGTTTTATTTCCTGCAGCTTTCCCGGGGAGCTTCGTGTTTCTGTCAGCGACAAGATGACAATTCATATTTCTACCAAATGATCCAGTGACTCATCCTATTAACTCCGCTGGAATACACGCTTCCAGTCGTCCTGCCACGGTGAGTCCGTGGGATTTTGCATTCTTGCTGGGAATATTATTCAGGATTTAGTCCACAGTATATGTTTGGTAGTACAAATAATCTTTTCCTAAAGCAGGAACTTCACACGGATGACCACGGCCCCAAATAGACCAAATATTGCATGTGACAGCTATTTTTTTAAAAGTTATTAAAGTATTTTAGAGTGATTGAGATACTGGTGGCCTCATGGTTTTTATAGGGGCTTGGTTGGTTTGGACTGGAGGCTCTGTGAGAAGGAGCCTCATGTGTTGTGGGAACTGATATCAAGTCATAATAAATTTGCCCTTGAAAATGTTGCCCTGTGAGGGGATCCCCATCTGGCAAAGAATGAGTGTACCATGAGTCATGATGGAAAAACGGGACATCCAAAAAATCCCAAATATCCAGCATGACAGAATATGGATTATGATTTCATACTGGGTGCCCAAATTAAACTCCTCATTTTCTGCCTCCTGAGAACTCCCACCTCATTGAGCCAACATCCTGGAACATTCCAGTAGAAACAGAATCCCAGGATGGTTTGGGTTGGAAGGGACCTTACATCCCATCTTGTTCCCTGAGCAGGGATACATCCATAGTCCAGGCTGCTCCAAGCCCTGTCCAACCTGGCTTGGACACTTCCAGGGATCCAGGGGCAGCCACAGCTTCTCTGGGTACCCTTTACCAGGGCCTCGCCACCCTCACAGGGAAGAATTCCTTCCCAATATCCCATCTAACCCTGCCCTCTTTCCCTTAAAGCCATTATCCATGTTGCTTGGATTGGGTGGAAGAAGTAGGACACGTTTTTGCAGATCAAATCTCCTCTCGTGTTTACTTGTTGTGCCCTTGAAGGTGGCATTCTGTGGCATGGCCCAAGCCAGCTGCTTTGCAGTGCATTTTGCCCACCTTGCAGCCTTATCTGCCAGGGAAGAGCTGATATCATTTGTTCTCCCAGGGAAACTCGATGGTAACTGGACTGAAAACTGATGGCAATTCATGCGTTATCTCTTGATAACAGGATAAATAAACACTCCCTCCACCGCGTGCATTAACATTAATGGAAGGAAAAACTCATGGAAAACACTGTCAAACCAGTTTAAATATGTCCCCATTTAGGTTCCCCAGATGCTTTACTGCTTCTCCTTGTCTCGTCTGGGTTTAAATTACGACTGGAAGTCCCCCCACGTTTGACATTCCTGCCTTTGGAGCTTATGCCAGCTGCAGTCCTGAAGTAAGTGAGCAAAATACTTCCAAATGCCCGACTTAATAGAGAAATGGATCTTTGAATTAAAATAAAGCTTTAGCAGGAGATCATGGAAATTGTTAGTGATGTATATCATGTGCAAGCAGGAAAACCAGTGCAGAGATGTGAGGAATGGCAGAGTTTCTGTGGGTGTTTCTGGAGTGATCCCCCGAAACAAGATCACCACGGCAGCTCCCAAGACATTTTGCTACATCTCCTTTTTAGCCTCTCCTCGCAGGGAACAAGGGACAGGCTGAGGAGAAACAACCTCAAGCTGTGCCAGGGGAGGTGCAGGTTGGACAGCAGCAGGAATTTCTTCATGGCAAGGGTGCTCAGGCATTCGAAGGAGCTGCCCAGGGAGGTTTGGAGTGCCCATCCCTGGAGGTGTCCAAGGAAGGCCTGGACTCAGTGCTCTGGGCTGGTGACAAGGTGGGGCTGGGGCACTGATTGGACTCGATGGTCTTGGAGGGCTTTTCCAGCCTCCCTGATTCTGGAATTCTGTGATCTGTGAAAGGTCCCTGCACAACCGATTTCAAGTGCAAAGTAAAAAGAATTGGAGCATTTAAGTATTCCCAACCTTTATGGTAAACAGAAAAACATGGGAGCAGATAGAAGCAAAGGGAAGAGGATGGAGCTGCCACAGCTGCACAAAAACTATCTCAGCTGTATCCTGCCTGAAAATGCCAGCACATGGCAAACCCTTTGAAAACACACTGAATCAACATTATGGAATATATAAAAAGAGAATCTAAACAGTTTATCCGTAAAATATGAGCTAAATTTGATGAGACTGTTCTCTAGACTGTAAGTATCTGTTTCTATGAAAGTTGTGGGGAACGTGAAAGCTGTCATTAACGTGGCACATTTGCTTCATTCAGATGTAAAGCCAGATCTGCTTGGGTTTTTGGGTTTTTTTGATGAAGCTCATGCACGGTGGAGTGCTAAGGGGTGGTTAATGAAACATTTTAGCATCATTGTAAGCCCAAAATCAGAGCTGCTTGGTCCAAAAAGAAAATTAGAGCCTCTAATTTCAATAGGAAAATAAATGATAAAACCTAACAATATTATGTTTAATGATCCAACAGCATCCAAACATTTTTCCACATTGTGACCACTTTATCAGCTGAAGGTGACCACTCAAGGACAAGTTGGAAGTTGAGTCAGGGAAATATTTTTCTAACCTTATCATAAGAATAATACATCACAAAACTTGACTGGGTCTGATCCATCTTATTCTGTGCTTCTCTAGCCAGCGTATGTAAAAGAAAACACCCCGAAAACTGCTTTTCCTCATCATTTTATCTGGCAGAGATCTTTAATCAGGTGGGATTCAGGGTCTATTACAGAGTATGGTAACATTTTAAATCCCATAAACAAAAAAACTTAAGAAAAATCACTAGGAGAGAATCTCAATAAATTACAAATATTGATGAAGTGTGGAAAAAACCACCCTCTTTTGAATTCCACTGCCATGGTGGTGATGTTTGTGCAGCTTCCATTTGCCCACGTGCAGACTTTAGGATGAGAAAACCCTGAATGTGGAACACATGAGATGCTTTGGCTGTTCCTGTGGAAAGAGTTTCACAAAGAGAGTTCTTTGGCAGGGTGCAGCAGGGAAATCTTAGGGAAGGCTGGGATTGGGGGTGCCAGTGAGGTGAGGTGTATCTGCCTCCAGGGATCACGGAATCCTGGTTTGGTTGGAAGGGACCTTTAAGATCATCTGCTTCCAGTTCCACTCTCCCAGGTTGCTCCAAGCCCCATCCAGCCTGGCCTTGGACACTTCCAGGGATGGGGCAGCCACAGCTCCTCTGGGCACCCTGTGCCAGGGCCTCCCCACCTTCAGAGGGAGGAATTTCTCCCTAATTTAATCTAAACCTCCCCTCTTTTACTTTAAAACCATTCCCCTGTCCCATCACTCTCTTGCCATGTAAACTGATCATCCTCCATTGCAAACAGCACCAGTTTCCAAGGAATAAAGTGATTTTCCAGCCTCTTTTCCCATTAACCAGCTCAGTACTCAATTGTGCTTGGCTTCATCCAAGTGCTGGGGTCACGTGCAGGGAGTTTCCTTCCCTTCATCCCAGGATCTCTTGTTTTACACAACACTTTGACTAATTACAACCTCAGTGTTGCTGCTGATGTATTGCAGCTGAAGTTAATTACATTAATAATAACTCCTGGCATTAACCTGAGCACCTCAGTAAATAAATTTGCCTCTGCTTTGAGAAATCAGGTTCCTAACGACTATAAAGGTGCCTGGAAATTGTTCTTGTTGCCAGACAAGACTGAGGAAAAGAACAAGAGAAAATCCTTCTAGGAGGGTGCAGGGTTAAAGTATTGGGTTGCAAACTGGTAGCAAATTAGTAACTTATAAATACTACTACTAATAATAATAGTGTTTGTTTAGGTTTACCTGCAAATTAATTATATTTTTGAAAACTGAATTCCTGGGTTTCTTTCCTAATACATTTTCCTGACTTGTCAAAGTTGAAGGTGTTATTTCAGCACAGAATTCTTTAACATTTATCGTAAAACATTAATGGTGAGACTCTGAGCTCTCAAAGCCTCCCCAGATTCTCCAGGAATCACTTCAGAGAAATGACATTTTGAGGGGCGACTCTTCAACACGACAGAGAGATTTACTGACATTACCTTCTCCTTTTGGTTTCAAACCTCAGTGTATTGCAGTAACATCTGAAATACCTAAAAACATGTAGCAATAAAGGAAGGATTTCTAAGCTTATTTAGGGATATGTCCATCTTCTGGCTTTCCAAGTGTTTGAAGAGGGTCCCTCTGCTAAAAGGGGATTGAATTTCAACATTCCCTTTTCGACTCCCCTTTTTTTTTTACATCACAGCGTCAGCCTCCAAAAGGTCAAAGTTTAGCAATATCAGACAAATGCCATGATAAAAACTACTGCTTTGACAACAATTCTGACAATTTTAAGTTTGCTAGGGGATCATTGGGGCTGGTCCACCGTAATCTGACATACAAAAACCTGGGCTTGATGATCTTGGAAGTCTTTTCCCACCTTAATTCTGTGATTCTATGAATGACTCAGGTGACAACATGGCAGCAAAAACACTTGAACAGAACCCTCTCCTTCCAACCTGCCTCCACCCAAGGTTGTCCCACTTCCAGAATTTCTGTAACAGCTGTTTTTTTAGGATAAACTTGTACTGGGTTGTCATAAAGACTCTGAAGGATGCTTAGCAATACTTTTAAAGGAATAAGCATGGAATTCTAATGAATATTTAATGGTGAAATCATTAGCATGTAAAATTGGCAGTGCTGTGGATGGCAGTTTCTCTCCTTTTCAGTTCAAATGTTGTGTCCTCTAAATGCCTGCAGGAAAAAACGTGGATGTTTCTGAATATACCTGAAAACATACCTGTTATGTATGTGGAATTATGCACTGTGTATACGGTGCCAGGAGCTGTGTGGTTGTGCCAGACCTGTGGGACTGACTCCCAAACCTTCACACTGTCAATTAAATTCCCAACTTGAGTCCTGCTTTAGCCAACTTTTAAAACATTCCTTCAACTTCAAACATCTGGTTAGTCCTATTCTTTGTCACGAGGCCAGGAAGGTGCTTGGAATTACATATGCTCCTGATCAGCTTAATGGGAGCTGAAATTCCAGCAGAAGAATGTGAAATAGAGCTCTGCCATGTTCGAAGCCATTTGGCAGCTCACGAGTTACTTGAAATTACTAAAATACCGCGGAATGTGGAATCCGAAGGCGAGGGAAGGGGAACGTATGACAACGTACATATGGAGCCACTACTGGTTAAGAAACAACAGTGGGGACTGTTCCGTCGTGTTATTGCTTAGTATGATTTGATTTTATTTTTATTCTTGAGCTTTGGCTGAAAGAATATGTTTGAGCCATCTGGCTGCAGAAACACTCGGGGGTGTTTCGGTAGCAGGTTCTGGGTGCTGGCAGATTCCCAAAGGCACTTCTTCCTCCCGGCTGGTGCCTCACTGAGCGCGTTGGGATCCCACCTGGACACCACCTGAGTGTCTCATCTCCTTGCTAGATGTGATGCTATGAAGGCAAGATATCATTTTACACAGAGAAGTTCCCAAATCTGAGCTTTATCCCATGTATTCTGTAGGTGCTTCTTTACAGGCTCTCTTGAGGTTCTTTCTCCACAAGACTGGAAGGGGTTTTCTCACCAGATCTGCAAACCACAACTTGCAGCATTGATACACGGATGTCAAACATGGTTAATGGCTTAGAAGGGAAATATTTTCCTCAGAAGCATTGTGGAAACAGCTTAACAGTTATCAGCCATCCAGTCCTTAAACCACAAGGGGTATTAAAGGATGCATGTGTTTAGATGAGCCACAGAGACCAAAGTTCATCCAAGGCATATGGCTGGATAAACAGGGAGCAGGTTGCATCATTCCTGGTTTTCACAAAAAACTTCCTGATCTTTTAGTACTTTTAAGTATTCAAGTCACTGAAGATCAAGGGAGATGTCTAGGCAGGACAGAAAGAACAAATTTGCTCGTTTTGCTCATTTTAGTTCTTCACGGTGAAATTTATTTGGAGTTTCATTAGAACCCCCAAGTATTTTGTGTTATTAACTTTTGAGTCGTTTTAAATTGGGTCTATATGGTTTGCTGCATTTACTTTGAGTCATGGGTTATACAATAACGTGATGGCTTCTCAGCAGGATTAAAACCTGAGTACATTAAAATTCAATTAAAAGCCTGCAACGAGTGCAGTGGTTGACTCAGACCGTTAACTGGGGTTGTGTCTCTGTAAAATGAACAGATCTGTCACTACTCTGGGGCAGGAAGTTCGGTGTAACCAAGTGAAATGTCCCCTCTGCTATTCCAGGAAGTTCTAACATTTGTCTCTAATTCCTCTTTCTCCCTGTTTAGCCAACTGATATCACAATGACTGAGGACTTGGACCACAGATTCAGTTATCTCACCTGGGATCAGATTAAAATCCTGGATCAGGTTTTGGCTGAGGCTATACCTATTCATGGGAGAGGAAATTTTCCAACCCTGGAGGTAAAGCCGAAGGATATAATCCATATGGTAAAGGAGCAGCTCACCGAGAAGCAGATCCAGGTTAGAGACATCCGCCTGAACGGTTCCACTGCCAGTCACATCCTGGTGAAGCACAATGGAACCAGTTACAAGGACCTGGACATCATTTTTGGAGTGGAACTCCCCAGCGAGCTCGAGTTCCAGGTCGTTAAGGAAGCAGTTCTCAATTGCCTGTTGGACTTCTTGCCAAAATGTGTTAACAAGCAAAAAATCACGGCTCAGACCATGAAAGATGCCTACGTGCAGAAGATGGTCAAGGTCTCCACCGACCACGACCGCTGGAGCCTCATCTCGCTCTCCAACAACAGCGGCAAGAACGTGGAGCTGAAGTTCGTCAGCTCGCTGCGACGGCAGTTCGAGTTCAGCGTGGACTCCTTCCAGATCATCCTGGACTCCATCCTGGCTGTCTACAGAGCCACAGACCGGCCCCTGACACAGGACTGTCACCCCACCGTCATCGCCGAGAGCATGTACGGGGACTTCAACCAAGCCATGGACCACCTGAAGTACAAACTGATCTCCACCCGGAACCCGGAGGAGATCAGAGGAGGAGGCCTCCTGAAGTACAGCAACCTCCTGGTCCGTGACTTTAAGCCGGCGGACGAGGCCGAAATTAAATCTCTGGAACGTTACATGTGCTCCAGATTCTTCATTGATTTTCCCGACGTTGCCGAGCAGCAGAGGAAAATCGAGTCCTACCTGCGCAACCACTTCATCGGGGAGGAGAAAAGCAAGTACGACTACCTGATGACCCTGCGTGGGGTGGTGAACAAGAGCACAGTCTGCCTCATGGGACACGAGCGAAGGCAAACCCTCAACATGATCACAATCCTGGCTTTAAAAGTGCTCGGAGAACAGAACATCATCCCGAACGCGGCCAATGTCACGTGCTACTATCAGCCTGCTCCTTATATCAGTGACAGAAACTTCAGCAACTACTACATTGCTCACGGACAACCCCCTGTGTTCTACCAGCCGTACCCTTTCCACATACAGCTACAGAGTGGGATGGTGTAGGAACGCTCCGACCTCCGAGCACTCACCACTCCTCTCTTTCCAGTTCTCTCCTTAATAAAGGCCTCATTAAAGCGAGTTTTATCAGCACTTTTGAGTTAAGGACATATTTTCGTGCAAGTTGCCAAAGTTGTTTGGTTGATCGATGTCTAACTCACCATTAAGCAGGTGAAATAAGTGACGCGTCTGTCATTTGTGAAGTGTTTATACCTTGATGTGTGTTTGGGCTGTATTTTTTTGCAATGAAAAAAGAAGGATATAAATTATTCTAATTTTATAAAAATGAAATGCACTAAGTTCTGGGTTCTAACAAAAAAAAAAAAAAGAAATTCTTAAGCAAAATTTAAATGGTGTCAATGAAAACTGAAGCCAATGAAATACCTCTCTGTAGAAATGCCTGGTGTTAGAAGGGACAGTGCTCTGGGTACGTCAAAGTCAGTCATCCCTTGGTTTTATCCATGCAGTTCCAGCAACATTTATTTGCAGCACCTTTGAAAATACACCTTGATGGGTCATCTCTTGGTGGTGTGAGCTCTGCGGATCGTTCCTCAGGCCAGTCAGAGACTCGGGGTCACTCCCTCCCCAGAGTACTGGTTCGTGCTGGTGAGCGGGAAATGCCCCTACCAAGAGCAGACTCAGCATTTTGTGTATCCAAAATTTCCACTGATCCCAGTGAAAGATTTGGCTGCTCGAGTCAGGCAGCGTCAGAGCCCAGGATCTGCCTCACAGATAACAAAAGCTGTAAGAGATACAACTACTCTGATTAAATTGGTCTTGAAAGCCAAGGCAAGAGAATGAGAAAGGAGGTGAAAATTGAGCAGATCAGGCTCGCTTTCTATTGCTAATTTGTTATTGATCAGAGCTGCTTTAATGCGCAACAAACAGAGTCAGGAAAAAACTCCAAAAGCCCAGGACTGCGCTATTTTTAGGTGAATTAAAACAAATCCTTGGCAGTGGCATTTGAAAAACTATTTTATACTGGTAAAGTCCTGTCTGTGTTTAGATAACGTGCACACATCCACCAGTAGCAAACGAGGATTTACGATCAGGAAGCAAAACATGAGTGACACATTTGTGTGTGTGTGTGTGAGTGTTTACCAAAGATAAGTTTTAAACATGTCACATAAGTGCCTCCCTGTGCCAGTTGCTCCATGAAATGTTGGAAATGGTGCCAGAGAGCTCCTGAATTATGGAAGGGGAAACGTGGAAAGGGAAACGTGGAAAGGGAAACACGCCCTGGGGTTGCAAAGTGTTTGCAGCAGCGACGGGTGGAGGGTTTGCTCCAGGGTGAGCAGGTTTGGGACAGATGGATCTAAGGTGGTGTCACCAAAACCAAACATGGGAAAAGGAATCTGGAACAAGAAGGATTAGCATGAAAAGGAGGTTTGGAAGGGGTGTGGGTATAAAATGGGAACAGCCAACTGGAAATGCAAGCTGTAGAGTTTCTTACATCGACTTCGCGTGTCGCTGTGTCGTCCCCGTCACTGTCCATCCTCATCTCCTCCTGCTCCAAAGCAGTGGCTGCATTGCATCCATTTACAACAGGTGTCAGGCCTTGGGAATTTCTTCTACTTGGGCACAAGAGTTTGATTTATTTTACACAGAAATGTGGTCCATAAATGTGCTGTTTGAAATCAAACATTCCTAAATTTTCTAAGGTCTATGAAGTCCGATCGCCAGTGAAATGTAGCTTCCCTTTTCCCCGTTCTATCCCTGTACATTTGAACAAAAATTGTTCAAAGACAGCTTTGCTGACCATCATCACTAAAGTCAACTTTTTTCTATAAAATACAGTGCAAAAAACCTGGTATTTCTGCAACATAAGAAGGGTTTGCTAATGAAGCTGATTCATTTTGTGTTGTCTTTCATGAATAGAGTACTGTTACTTTTGCTGATTTTTCAGGTATGTCCAATTTGGTGTCTGAAAGCACACTTTATTCCACTTCCACTAAGATCTTTCCATTGGTTAAACTATATTTAATAAAAACCATCAGTTCTAATTGCTCTGTGATCAGCTATGGTAACACCATCCTTGCATGAAAGCACTTCTGGGGAATTCCTCCCCCGTCAGGAGCAAAACGTAGTGAGACGTGGTGGATTCCTTTTATTCCTGTTGTGATTGAACTGTCTGGATGACAAAGGGAACCTTTACATTTAGTTTGGTGTTTGCCATGGTAAATAGCACTGTGAAATTCTGTAAGAGCCTTATGTGGGTCATGTCCCTGCTACTGCTTGGGATCTGCAGGGATGAGGAGCTGAGAGCTGGACTGGGGAATCTGTGGCAATCAGGCATCCAAATGCCTTAAATTTCAGGAGGAATGGGGCTCCTAATCTCTCTAGATTTGTTGGAAAGTCTCAGTCCACCTGCACTGGCCTGTGACCTTAACGTAGTGTTGCCACTTTGATTTATTACTCCTCCACTCCTGGTTTCCTTGGTCGCTGGGTGGAAAAATGGGTTGATCTTGCCAGGAACCAGGGAACAGGTCAGGCAGGAAGGAGCATTTTCAGCGTGTCTTGCATGGCCAGTGACCCAATACCCAGAAAAATTCTTCACTAAGGTGTCCTCTAACGAACAAGTAGAAACATGCATTGGGTGAGGGACTAAAATTCTTTTCAAATCGGATATTGTGAAAGTGTCAGGAGTGGTGAACTGGCTGTGGATTTGTATAAACCAGCCTGTGCACTTGTACAGAACTTTATTTAAATCTCTACTGAATCCTGTCACCTCTCTGTTGATCCAGGTTAGGTAAGGAAGGGCTCAGCCCAAGTCCATGGAGCTGGTGGGAAGAACCCACCTGGCTGCAGTGGGCTTTGTACCCCAGGAAAGAGGAAAGACTTAGGGGAGCACCGACAGGCAAAGGTACAACGACATCAATATGCAAAAATCTCTCAGGTATAAATAAACCCTTTAAATTGATGGAAAAAGGTCTTATATTTCTTACCTAGAGGTAGTTCAGTTCCGAAGGTCGAGGTTGTGATTTTTTATATGTAAGCATATATATGTAATTTATTTCACCTTACATATATAAAATCTCGTGCATCTACACCTACAAGGGGCAATTAATAAAACCTGATGGTTTTAATTATTTCCTTCCAGATGTTCTATTGATACCTGGCAGCAGTAATTGACCTGGAGGTTTCTTTGTTCAAGGTCATAATGACTCTGTAAAGTAATATTAAAAAGGGGATGATGTATTGACTGCTGCTTGCAAACCACTGGTATCAGTGTGTAGGATGAAATACTGGAACCTCTTCTCCAGTTGTCACTGATTTTATCATGTGCATATCTAAATCTACAAAGAATTGAGAGTTTTCTCAGTGCCAGTCTCCTGAGCTTCATGTTTGCATTCTAATTATATCTCGTTGTTACAATCTGTTCAATGATTATAATGCCTGGAAATTGTAATGCTGATTTTATTTAATCACAAAACTTCTTAGGGTTTACAGCTTGAAGTAATCTAATGTTGTCAGGACCTAAGTGTTACAGTTTCAAGTGCTTTCCTAAAAAAAAATGTCCTTTGAATTTTGTGTTTTGTTGTAAAAGGTCTATTTGAAGCAAATACTTTATGGTAGTTCCTTTAAAATGTATTTTGTGAGCTTTATACTCGACACGTTACAGAGGTTTTTGCAATGGAGAAAAGAAATGCAGATTGTCCTCAGCGGGGGTGTTGCCTCTCCATGTGTTACCCAGAGGATCTGTGAGGGGCTTCGAGTGGTGTTAGAGGGGTTACAGTGATAAATTTGGAATAAATCTGGAGTTGCACAGGTGTGAATTCAAGATGAGCTGCAGAAATACCTGGAGAAAGGAGGGCAGCGAGCTCAGTTTTGGTTTGATCCTTTTTTGTATTAAATTACTCACATGGAAGGGCATTCAGGACAAAGCTGTTGCAGATGAAATATTCCTCTTAATGTGCCATCTGAAGCTGTGGAAAAAAATATTGTAATGCTACAAATGTGTAAGAATCCCACCAATTTGTAGGTCATTAGTCCACGATGTTGACTGGTGCCTTTGGGTATTTGGGGGGTGATCATTAAAAGAACATTTTATTTAATGTGTGGTTTCCTGTAATCCCTTCCTTTCTCCTGTTGGGTGTCAGCTGGAGCAGGCAGGTTTCTCCAGGAAGCCAAACTGGAGCGGGGTGACTTCAAGAGGGATGAAAATTTGGTTCCAGTTCCTAAGGTGGATAAACCACAGGCTCGGATTCCGCCTGGCAGACCCGCAGGGAAGGTTCCAGAGCGGCCGGGTTCCCGTGGCTCTCCCATCCCTTGGAATGGCTCTGTGCTCGTTGTCACCAGGCTCGTGTCAAATGCTCACCTTTGAAGTGCCTGCATCTCTATATTTATGTGATAAAAACCTGGCTGTCTGCTGGGACAATAAAATTAATACTTCAGTGACAAAGGATTGGACTTTACATGTGCATAGAGGTGCATTTTACCTGTGCTGAATGCACATCCCCATAAATCTAATCCCGTATTTATCCGGGATTTCTGGTGGTGATGTCCCACAAACTTGCAGGTTTTAGCTGGGCAACATAACCACGCTCATCACAGTTACATTTCTGGTTGTTTAGTTGGATTTTCTGGGGTTTGGAGAGTTGGGGTTGGGATTATTTAGGGTTTTATTTGTTTCACGGGTTGGGCTTTGCACTACTGCATTAATTCAGAGTTTTTAAAGAGGACGAGACAATATTGCTGTTTCTCTGGGGGGGTGTCATAGCTGTTAAATTCCGTGGACTCTCAGAGTCCTACAGAGGAGAGGCAGGAACAGGTCAGAGGTTTTGACCCCGTGTGAGAGCTTGGAGGTTCCAAATTGACTCAAAATAGTCCTCGGTGTTTTCCCCAGCTCTTCTCAACTCTTCCTTGGGCACCAGAGCCATCCCAGGCTCTGGGTATGGGAGGGCAGCAAGACCCCTGCACTCCAGGGAAACTTTTTTCCTCAATTTTATCCAACATTGCTCAAAACAGAGTTTTTTCACCTGTTTTTCACTGTGCAATGGGTAAATTTTTGTAAAACCCCTCCCATTGTTTTAACCAGCAAACACCATTTAATAATCATTTAATTTCCTGACTGGTTTTTTTAATACAGTTGCATTTTGAAGAGTTTGCCTCAATAAAATGGGAAGTGGGGAAGTGAGAAGGCAGCACATATAGGGGAGTTTCCCTTCCTGAAATATTCACCAGATGCTTTCCTGAGGAATTCAAAATCTGAGGAAATACGTGAAGCTGAGAGAGCTGTTTTGTGTTCTAGTCCCTGCCACCCCCATTTTTTCTGCTCCATCAATCCCCATCATTAAATACTATTTCATAAGCAAGCGATTTTCTTCTTCCCAGCTGCCTCCATATTCAGCTCCATTTCATCCTGTGCCATTGCAGAACCTGTGCCTCGGAAATCACAATTAGTTACCATGGAAAGCAATTCAAGACCGTAATAAATACACTCAAAGGCTGCTCACTCTGCCTAGGATTCCAAAATAAAAGTAAAAATAAGTCCTCTGGAGAACTGGATGCAGATCGTGGATGTTTATGGGCAGCGTGTGCCTGTACATCCCCAGGTTAATGCCATTTTTATTTCATTTTCCTCATGTCTGGGCGCATGAGAACAGCAAACCCCTCCACGATGCAGCCCCGCTCCCTCCCAAGCCCACCCTCCAACAGGAACCCCTTCCCCCCAATCCTCTCTTTCATTTTCCTATAAATATTCCCACCCTGTTGTTGATAGGAGTTTATTCACACTCCTCCTGGTTTGCTGCTGGGACAGACAGGGACAGGATGCTGCCCATATGTTCCTGGATTTCTGCACACACGGAACCGGCGGCGTTTCCACGTCCCGGGAGCTGCCCAGGGCCGGCTTTGCCCTCCCGATTTCCCCGTGGAGCAGCAGGAGGATGACAATTCCCAGCTCGAGATGATGCGACCCCGCAGTGCTCTCACCGTCCGTGCCAACAATTTCTTCCCGCAGCGTTTTCTCAGCTCCTGACATTTTCCAGACAATAGGCTGGAATTGCAGCCCGTGGTTCTGTCTAAAGGATCCACACGGATGTTGGAAATGATCCCTTTTTATTGTAGTGCCTGCTTATCCCTGGCAGCTCCCAGGGAATCTGGATTCACCACCTGCCTGGAATGGCTGATTTACCCTCAGGTCAGGAAAAAGAGCTGTGACCTCCCCTTATTAAAGCACCAACAACTCATTACACTTCCTTAAAATTGACTCAACCAGAAGTTCCATCCCAAAACGCTCACTTGTGGAATCATTAGGATCATTTAGGTTGGGAAAGATCTTTAAATACCGTATTCGGTGAATGAATTTCTCAACTCTTATTGTAGGAAAACAAAGTGTCACAAGTGTTCCCGCCCAAGGTGTGAGCCAGGCACGTGTGAGGGGCTCCTTTCACTGAGACACGGCCCTGGGTACATTTAGGTGTTTTCCTGACCTGAAACGGGATTTTTCCCCCACGGTTTCCAAGTCAGGTCATAACAAGAAAACAGATTCCAGGACAAAAACTAAGGAAGGGCCCTGGGAGAGCGTGGTTTAGGTAAAACCAATCTGTGTTTCTGTGAATGTACAAAACAAGGGGTGCTCGACACCCGTGGGAAGCCAGGGAAGGAGGATCCCAGCCTGGAGCTGCTCCCTTGGTCCGGGTGAGGCTTGGTGATCCCGGCTTTGCCGGTTTGGGAGGCAGGATGGGACCTTTGGCCGTGTCCGTGTCCTGCCCCGTGGCCATGAAGGACCCTCTGTCCCGGGGACTGCGGCTCTGTGGGAACACCGCTGGACATCATTATTTATGGCACTTCAGTCACCCTGGAAACAAAGTAGCTGCTCCCAGACATGACTTTTAACACAGCTAATTATATCATTAGTGTCAGGGCCACTTAACCACGGCCATATCCTTTCCCTGGGCCGCTGCTGCCGACGTTTCCATGGGAATTACCCGGCTCCACACCTCGGAGGGGACGCGCCCGAGATGTGACAGGACCAGGGTGAGGTGTCAAACCTTTCTGCCACTCCTCCCAGGGCAGGTTTGGTGGCTAATCCCAGCCCTGCGTTGGCTAGAAAAGACTATTTGGAGAGCAAGAAACTGCTGACGAATTCAGTCAGATTTTGTGAGCGCTCTGCCGTGAAACGTTTCTGGCGCCATCCCCGTGTGTGGGACTTCAGCAGCGCTCCCACCTCAGAATCCACTGAAGCAAAAGAATTCATTCAATAAAAGATAATTACAAAAAAAAAAAAAGAGCAAAGTGAAATCTTTCCTCCCTCTTTCCCAGGGCTTCCTAATCAGCAGCAGCAATGTTGATCAGCACTTTAAGGTTTCAGAATGACTCAGAGGAGGTTTTGGTGGGTGTCCAAACCATTCATTGCCTGGCACAAGCCCCCGGTTCCATGGGAAATGTGACCATGTCCAAGAGCCGTGTCCAGCCAGGATCTGCTGCAGCAAGAGCCTGCCAGGCTCCTGAGATCCACAGGCAAGCAGGGAAATGCTGCTGTCTTCCTCCTCAGTTGTTCATACCTGGGGCCAAATCACTGCTGATGGGTTTTGTGAAGTTTAACAGCATTAGAGCCACACACTCGCAAAGAATATTGGCTTTAGTTTCTGACTGAGCAGCAAACAGCTCTGTAAAGAGCTAATAAATGATGCTTGAAAGAAAAAACCACTAAATTATTAAATCCCTGTCCTGAAGGCTGCACATGTCGGCTCTGCAGCCTTATGGAGCTGCTTCCCCCCAGGAACAGCCCTGATGGATGGGCTGGTGGGTCTGAGGCTGATCATCAGCATCCAGCTGTTCCACAGAGGTGCTGTCACCACGACTGGCTGGGGCTTAGCAGCATTTTGGGGGTGATCCGTGTGTTTTGAGAGGCTGATCCCTCCCCAGAGCTGCAGGTGGTGGTTTCTGAATGAGGGGAAATGAGAGGAGGGATGGATGGGCACATTAAAGCTGAGAACTGAAAACAGTGCTTGTGGATTTAGAGAAATCGGTGAAAAAATAACGAAAATCACTAAAGAGTCACCGAGAACCATGTGAGTCTGGTTCCCCTCACCTGGCAGAGATGGATGGCTTCGTCAGCAGGTGATAACCAACAGATCCAGCGCTGCTGGAGGCCCAGGTTTAACTGGGGGATATGGGAACCACAGGGAGATGGATGTTGGGGAGATGTCCCCAAAGCCCTGAGAACAAACCCAAGTGCCTGGTGGATATTTTTCAGCAAGGACAAATCGTGCAGGTGGGGACTGTTTTGCTGGGGTTCAGCTCCACGGTTCAAATGCAGTGGGGGTTTTTCCCCCTTTTGGTGATGCTTCTCTTTATCCCCTCTGCCCATCACCCCACGTGGAACATCCCTGGGCCCAGCCCTGCACCCACCTCTGACATTCCTTTACAGCCCCTGGAGTCCTTGAGGTTCCTCTGCCTGCTCTGTGCTGCAGCTGTTTCTTGCTCTCAAGCAGAAAAAAACTGGCAAAATGATGTGTCTTTGTAGAGGAAACAATGTCAAAAAGAAATTACTCCAGGCTGGAAATAAAAGGAAGCAGGTGGCTCTTGACTGGAAACCCTTTATTGCAAGGTTTGGGCTGGAGGGCCCAAATTCCTGCACCCACCCCTTCCCTTCCCACCCCAGCTCTGGGAAAGGCAGTGGCAGCAGAGGTTGGGCACTGTCACCTCAGTCAGCAGAGTGGGTTTGGGCTCCTCTCCCAGATTCCTGTTGGGAAGACCCCATGGAAGGTTCTCCATGGACAGAGGGGAATGGGATAGGAATGGCTTCCCACTGCCAGAGGGCAGGGTTGGATGGGATATTGGGATATTGGGAAGAAATTCCTCTTTGAGAGGGTGGGGAGGCCCTGGAATGGATTTCCCAGAGAAGCTGTGGCTGCCCCATCCCTGGAAGTGTCCAAGGCCAGGTTGGACAGAGCTTGGAGCAACCTGGGCTAATGGAAGGTGTGGATGGGATGGGATGGGATGGGATGGGATGGGATGGGCTTTAAGGTCCTTTTTAAGGTCCTTTCCAACCCAAACCATCCTGAGATTCCATGTGCTGCTCAGTGCTGTGCCTGGGCTGTCTCTGGCACAGGCTGTGCTGCAAATCCAAGGACACTGTGCAGCAGATTTCCTGCTCCCACCGAAATCCCCTGGCAGCCTCTGCCTCAGGTGCCAATTAGTTCAAACCTGACTCCAGCTGAAGAGCACCTGCTCATAAATATCCACAAATCCTCCCACATCCTGTTTGCATCATCCTCCCTGTGCTTTGGTGGGAGAGAACATGAGTAAATGACTGACTCACAAGGTCTTATTTCCCAAATTTCATGCAGTTTTCGAGTTTTCCTTGTACTTTGCATTAAGATGCTTTTATAACCTTCATTACACAGAGCGCAGACCCAAATAGCTCTTGAATTCATAAATACGGAGCAATCAATGTATTTTATTTTGCAATTATTGGGATAAACAAATAGAATATTTCGGGGCTGCTCAGATGTGCTCTGTAAGTGATGCCTCCCATTGTCCTTTAATTGTAAGGATTTGGTAAATGAGCTTTAAAGGGTCTATTAGTATTCATTAGGCAGAGGCTCCCATACATTTTCTGCAAAATTAATGAAATGGAACTGTTTCTCGTGCTGATGACGTGGCTGAGCTGCAGCCCAGCTCAGTGCAGGTTTGTTACAGGTAGCTTTTCCTGGTTCTGCCCAAATCCTGCTCAGGAACTTTACAAAGTGGCTTCTTTCAGCTCGTGGCTCTATAATGAGCACAGGGGTGGGCCCTCACCGATTTTCTGAGGATTTTCAGGGTAGAGTTCATTGAAATCCAACTGGATCTTGGAATGCTAAACCAGCACTACCAAGCAAACACCTTTGGGGTGTCCCAGTGCTCCCCATGGTCAACCCCAAAAGTGCAGAAGGTGCTGCCAGTGCTGGGGTGGGGGAAGAGGAGGTGACCCCTGCCCAGGGGGGTGTGGGGGCACGTGGCAGGCAGCTCTTCTCCTTTTTTTTAAATACATTATTTTACATCGAATGCATTTAAAACAGATTGTAAACATTGAATTATTTTTTCAGTTGGGTTTTGAAACATCAACCAAACTTTTCTTTTTTTTTGAATAAAACCAACTGCAACCAAAAGCCCAAAGAGCAGCTACACAAGCGCAGAAGGATTTATAAAACCACAGGTGAAGAGCTGAGGCCTTTTTTCCTAGCAAATTAAGGAAAACTTGACCTAAGGAGGGTTTCAAGGGTCTACACACGGTGGAAATTCTTGAAGAGGTGAGGAAGACGATCCGAGGCTGAAACAGGTGGTGCAAAGAGGTGAAAATTCCACCAGCACACCCATGATGGATTCATGGATTCATGGAAGAGGAGGTTCTGTGGGAACATCCCCACCAGTGGCTTTGTCGGGAGCAGGAGGCAGCACACGGGAACAAACCTTCCTGCGTCATCCCTGGAAAACAACACCCACTGCCTGTCAGGGCGTGAGGATACAACATAATAAATGCATTTAGAACGGGGGATAGGAAAGAAAAATAACCCCAAACATGAATGGCGAGCTCTGCTGAGAGGAGGTTTGTTGTGGGTTTGTTGTGGAGATGCCAGCTCGTGTCCCGCCAGGTGATTGATAACCCGGAATCACAAAGATCCCACAGCCAGCTCCAGGAGCTGAGTGAAAAACGAGCGAGGGCAGAGCAGGGGGGGGAGGCTGCAGAACGTGGCAGGTGCCTTCAGACAGAGGTAAAAAATGACCGAGGGGAAGCGTCGTTAAAAAACCAACTCAAAACCAATCAGGAAAGCTATTACAAAATCAATTAAAATGTAATGAAGGCTAAGACGTTCCGAATTGCCCTCTTCCCAAAAGTCTGATTAAATCAGCGCAGGGAGTGGAGGAGCTCGGGCTCTCATCCTGGAGGGAAACACTTGTTGGAGTAGCGATCCATCAGACTGGGAGAAAAGTTCATCATCAGGGGATTACTTATGGCAAAAGAGAATGCCACCCCCAAGCCACTGCAAACTGTGGGATTTGGCTCAAAATCCCCGTGGAAGTGGCAGAAGTCTCGTTCCTTATCCTGAGGATCTGTTTAATAAAGAAGGGAACAGGCCCAGCAGCTGATGGCTCTATATAAATATTTAAATGGCACCAGAGCAGCCCGGAATTTGTGTTGCCCAGGGGTTTAGGTTAAATAAATGCAGTTGGCCTTTCCCGCCTCGTCCTCTGTAGCTTGGTAAATATTTGGGATGCTCAGCCAGCGAGGACAGAGTTCGGGAACAAACCCACACCTGGCGCTGAATTTAAGAGCAAAGAGCTCCGTGCTCCCACTCTGAGGGAAGGAACGATCGCCGCTTTCTGGTTAGGTCAGAATAATGAAGGATTTAGTAAATTTGTTGCTTAAAGGCATCTGAAATTACAGATAAATGATGTAAACAGAAATCTTATCGATCTTTTGATCCATCCCAGGGTCAGGCGAGGACTGGCAGCGCCATGGTTATGGCACGTGATGCTAATGCATGGAAAGACAAACTCCAGCCTGCTTTCCCTGACCAGGAGGAACTCTGCTGGGTTTAATGGACTTTGAGGCATCCCGAGAATTCCATTTAGGACCTGGGACGTGGTGTGTAGGTGAGGCACCAATGAGTCAGGGGTTTTTCTCGGTTGGAAGAGGCACAAGCACCTCCTCCCGCTTTTCAAGGGCAGAGCAGCACATTGATCCCATCCCTACCCAACCCGGGGATTTTGCACGTCTCCATTCAAGGCAAAATCACTCCAATCACCGTGTGAGTGTTTTCCTCCCCCCCAGCCCACGCAGAGCAGGGCAGAGGCTCAGCAGCACCAGCCAGAAATAGAAACACTCCTCAGCAGAGCTTGAACTCCCTGCACTTCCGCAGCCTTCGCCTCACGCAGGGGAAGGGCCGCGGAATCATTGCATAACTGGGCTGCTGCAGGAGCTGCTGGGGCTGGAGGATCCCTGGAGAGGTGGGAAGGGACAGATCCCAGCTGGAAATTTCCGACTGAGCTGTCTGGGATTCGGGCTGGTGGCAGGTGCGAGGAGAGCGTGGTCTGAGGCAGGGCTGATGTGCCACGAGCTGGAAATGCCTGAGCGGCTTTCCTGTAAAGCAATTTAAATCTTATAATTTTATGCACAATGCAAAAGAAAAGCTATTTCATGGAATCACAGAATGGTTTGAGGGGGAAGGGATGTTAAAGATCGCCCCATTCCACCCCCCATGATCCCAGGGACACCTTCCCCTATCCCGAGTGGGCTCCAAGCCCCGTCCAGCCTGGCCTTGGTCACTCCCAGGGATCCAGGGGCAGCCACAGCTTCTCTGGGCACCCAAAGGAGGGCCAGGGCCTCCCCACCCTCCGAAGGAACAATTCCTTCCTTCATAAATCCTCCATTCCCCAAAGCAGAGCCCAGTGCAACCTCCTGAAACAGCCCAGGGACAGGAGAAATGCCTGGAAATGGAACTCCAGTGACCAATACAAACCTCTCCATCCAGCCCCTGGCTAGGCTAAGGCAACACAAACATCCATTGAGGGAGTAAAACTCTGTCAGCGAGGAAATAATATTCCCCCACCAGCTTTATTTGGATCAGAATTTACCCGCTGGCTGAGGCAGGAAGGTTTGGCAAGGGAACACCTTTTCTGTCCACTCCATGGCTACATCCCCTCTCCCTGGGGGCTCACCTGCTTGAGATAATAATGGGGAGTTGTATTATATTGATGTAAATCCTGCAACTTGTTTTGCATCAGAGGAGCAATGCTAGCTCCAGTCAATTATCCATTTTAAGTCTCAACAAGAATTCCTTTTAGGGGTGGGAAGGAGGGCCCTGTATCACATTAATGATTAAACTTGGTCCTGGCTGCTGTGGGCGTTGTTATCTCGCCATGGCCCTTCAAACAGGGAAATAAAAAGGTGCCAGACCTGGAAGAGAATCCTGAGGGTGTCCACAGGTCTGGTTCCTCCCTGCCCAGGCTGCCACAGTCTGATTTGGGATGGAAGAAAAGTATGAATCTACACTGAGTGATAGAAAAGATGAGATTTCTCCTAAAATGAGCCTTCCCAGCTCTATGAGGTGCGGAAAAATTCATTCTGAAGAGGAGCAAACTAAACTATCATCGCTGTGAGCTCTGCTGAAATGTCACAGAGAAACGAACACAATAATGTAATATTGATAAAGGAGCACAACAATGGGATATTGCTGTGCACGTGGTGGGAGCAGAGACAAAGCATTCCAATGAGCAATCACTCCTGGGTGTAAAACACTGCTCAAGGTGAGTTTGTGGTGCCTCGGGGACCCTGTGTCATCCCAGGTCACATTTCCAGGTGGGCTGGGACAGATAAATGTGTCCTCCTTGACTCGGCATGTGGTTCTGGAGATTCTGTTTTGGCATTTAAGTGGGATGTGGGAAGCAAAATACACAGGGAAGGATCCCAAATGGCACCCAGGAGGCCTCTCCCACTCCTCCTCCTCGCCTGGCCTCACACCGAGTTCATCCAAGGCTTCCCTCCCAGCTGAACCCAACTCTGCCACCTGAGCTATGAACGTTGAGGATTTTTTTCCCAGTCCCCCCTTTCCCACTGCTGCATATTCTCAGGAACATCAAATCCTACAAACTTTTTATCGTTGGGTTAACACACACCTTTTATAAAGAGAAAATCCCGCACTCACCATATGAAGTTATTTGTGCTGAGGGGGAAATAAAAGGAATGCAGTGGACTTTCATTGCAGGGGAGTAAGGGAGAGCACAGGAATTGTGTCTGTGGAGGGAATTTTCATCCTTTCACCCCAGAGTAGCTCAGACTTTCCACAGTGTCCAGGCAGGAAAATGAAGAGACAACCCCACGTCCACAACCGAGTGTCTGCAACAGCCAAATTCTGGCTGGTTTGGCCAGAAATAGTTAATTTTCCAGTTATGGGAGCTGCTGGTGGCAGCCTGGATGTGGCAGTGGAAACAGGAGCTCGCAGGGGGCCTGTGATGACCCCAGATCACCTCTGCCAGACAAGAATAATTTGGGGTCTGTTTTGTCACTTGAGGGGTATTTGCTGTTTCTCCCATCCTTTCATTCCTCCCAAAAACAGTTTCCTTGCCCAGGTTTTTGGGGCTGTGACTGCCCAGAGGATTTAGAGGTTTGCATCCTATGGAGAAGGATCATTTCTGCTCATTTAGAGCTGGAATTGGAATTTTACCCACGCCTGGAACACAGAGGTGTTTTTATCACCCCAGGCGGGCTGGAGTTCCAGGGGCTTTCCTTCCCCAGCCTCATCCCCCTGGCTGGTGACCAGGGCCAAGCCTTAAGAATTCCCAGCTCTCTTAAAGTATCACAACTTTTTGGAGATTGCTTGGTTTGTTTTTCAGGGAGGCAGAAACACCAGAGTTAGATTGGCTCAAATAAAAGAATGAAAGGTGAAAAATAGAAAAGGTCATTTACCTGCAGAGCCAGCCAGGAGACACCACCACACCCACAAAACTTTAATGAATTAATTATGATTTGCATAAAATTGAAGGCAAAGAACAACCAGAGACCCTCACGAGAGCTGCCCTTCCCTGGGCTGGGAGAAAGGGCAAGGCCAGCCCAGCCTCTCCTTTTATTTACTCAGAACACTTGGTAGCAATTTCTTGCAGGACATAATTAGCTTTTAATTAGCAGGCAGGTCATTTGTCACCTGAACCTGTTGAGCAACAGCCTGGCTGCTCCAGCTCCAGCTCTGGGCATCCTGTCCTGGCTTGGTGAGGGACCTCAGCTCACCAAGGAGCTGAGGTTATGTTTGAGGTAGTGCCCACTACTGAAAAGAAGTTTATTTGTGGTATGGTTTGCTGTGGCGTTGATGAGGTTGTGGTGGTGTTTTATCTGCTGTAATGAGCAGTCCCGGGGGCTGCTGCTGCTGCTGCTGCTGCTGGGGAGACTCTGGAGATAATGAGGAGAGAAAGGGGCAGGGCTGCTCCGGGAGGGTTGCTCAGGAGCAGGGAGAGGGAATGTTTGGAGAGCTGTGCTGCAGCACTGCCCCTGCTTGGATGTTTTGTCACCTTCTTCCAGCTGTGCCTGCGTGGTTTGAGCTGTGCTTTGGGGCTTGGACCAGTAATTAAAGGGATTTCTGCCCTGGAGCAGCGTCAGCAGAGTGGGGGATGCTCCGATGGGTCTGTCAGAGGTTCCCGAGTGTGGCACAGGTGTGCAGGAGGCTCCTTACCCTGCCCTGCCCTGCCCTGCCGCTCCGGGGGATTAGCTGGAAAACCACGGCGTGGAGAGGAGCTCTGGGGAAGATGAGGCTATTTTAAGGAAAGCCATTTGTTAATCAGGGTGGAAATCTACCGAGGAGAGGGGACCTGGGCACCGATGGCTGTGCTTTCCCAGGCGCCTGCTCGGAAAATATCCTCAGAATGTGGCTCAAAAATCCTGGATTTGAACGCACCTGCTCATCCATCTCATTCACCCAAACACCTGAGAGCTTTTCTCTTGACTTTCTGTGGGAGAAGGAGTTGAGTAAATATTTTCTAGGATGGTTAGGAAGGGTAAATTTGATTAGGGGGAATCATATGAGGGGATTGTTGCCTTCCTCTGGGGTGGCTCTGTAACAAACTGCTCCTTCCCTGCTCTCCTTGCCTCGGGCAGGGGCTCCTGCATGGGTGCAGAGTGTGCAGGAGAAAAGAAAACACTAAACTTAGGGGACTGCCGTGGGGAACTTTCTTTGTTGATAGCTCGGGGCAGCAAATGCTTCCTGACGTGTATTGATTCAGCAGAAAGTCTATGATATATAATAATGCCACTTTGTCATTTTATATCCAATTGTTTCTGCTCCACATCCTCAGGATTTCCCAGCTGAGCGTTGCGGAGTGGGCAGAGAGCAGCCTGCACTTTTTAGCTTGCTTAAAAAACACAGATGCTGCTGATCCTGGGGGAGCAGCAGCTGAATTCTGCAGCGTGGGCTGGGCAAGAATCCCCCTCTCATGGCCAAAATGCCCTTTCCTGCACCTGGGATTCCCCTAAAAGTGTCTGCTCCCCTGCTTTTCCTGGTCTTTGCTGCTTTCTCCTTGCAGGAAGCTAAGCTGTGATGTTCCCTAAATGCCTCTGTGCAGTGGTGGCACAGCAGCCCCGGTGTGAGGGCTGAGGGCTCAACCCCTCACTGAGGTCGGGAGGAGTCTGATTTTCTGCACAGATCATCATTCCCCTGAAATTCAGCTGCTCTCACCTGGAATAGCTGCGGTGACTCCAAACCCTGCCTGAGCTCATTACACAAATAACCCACGTAACGAGCTTTAGAAATTAATTGTTATTGCTGTTCAAAACCACTGCAGAAAGACCCTGTGCTCGTGATCATTGTTCTAATTAAAATGTTCTGCTCTGAAAATCTGAAACTGGAATTAAATTTTTAAAAAACAGCAGTGGAGAAGATTCCTGTGTGCCACTCACAGCACCCAACGCGTTGTTCCTCGTGCAGCTGGGCAGATGTGATCTGAAAACAATTTTTGGCTGAAGGACGGCAGGATTAGATCAGATATTAGGAGGAAATTCCTCCCTGTGAGGGTGGGGATGCCCTGGAGCTGGATGCCCAAAGAAGCTGTGGCTGCCTCATCCCTGGAAATGTCCAAGGCCAGGATGGACGGGGCTGGGAGCAGCCTGGGATAGGGGAAGGTGTCCTGTCCATGGCAGGGGGTGGAACAGGTGCTCTCTAAGGTCCCTTCCCACCCAAACCATCCTGGGATGCTGTGGAATGCCTGGGGAAGGTGTGAGGTAAGAACACCCGGAGCCACCAGGGGAAATAGTGTGGCCCATCTGATGTTCGCTTTGTGCCACCTCCCAAGGAAAAACCATTTCCAATACCAGCAGCCAAACACCCAGAACACGGATCCTTGCAGGTGGCACATCACCTGCACTTCCACGCTTCCCTCCCCTCCCACCTTTGCCCATTCCCCACACAGAGATAAAGCCCTGCCACACACACGAGGTGCATTTCCCGGGAGCTGATCCATCCATTTTCCCTCCCGGGTCACAATTATTATTTTCCATTGCACACTCGCCCCTCGCTGCCTCGGGCCCATCATTACCATGCCGAGCACGGGCTCTTTAGGAGCTGTTAACGTTCATTAGCGCTCCGGGTCCTCCCGCAGAGCCAACCTTTCCCGGCTCATTGTCATTCTCTCCGTGACACCGGTGGCACCGGGAGCCGGGAGCCGCCGAATTCCGACGGTGGCTTCGCTGGGTGACATCAGAGCCTGCGTCACCCCGGTCCTTCACAGTTGTCCCTGGAGACACGAGGAGTCTGGGGTGGTAATTATTTAGATTCCTCTTGAGCTCCAGAGGTTTCCGAAGGGTTTCTCGCTGGCTGCCCGGTGCTATCCCGTTGTCATGGTGACCGGGGTGGGATGCTGGGCACCAGGCTGGCTCCCCTTCTCGGAGGATGGGCTGCCTCGGGATAGAGCTGGTGGTTGCCAGTGGAATTTTGCCACACCTGAGGAGAAATGTTTAAAAAATACTCAGGGAAATCTGCTCTAAAAAAGACTTGGAATTTTTTGCCTAAGCCTGATGACCAGGGATTCAGGATCCTCATTATTTTCACAGAATCACAGAACGGTTTGGGTTGGAAGGGACCTCAAAATCATCCAGTTCCAAGTCACGGGCAGGGACATCCTTATCTTTGTAGATTAAATACAAGGATTAGAAGCCTAATCCTGGGACTGGACTAAACTTCCCATGGATGGAGCCGGTGTGGAGCAAACCTGAGCTGGAGCTCCTTTGTGCTGTTCTCTCGCACAAATTCACCTCCCTACACAGGTGATCGTGACTCCTGTGACCACACATCATCCCAGCAGGACTGAGGCTCCGTAACTCAGTGCTCCATCCCCTGAGGGTGCACGGAAAGGTCCAGAGGGGGGGCGACCACCCTTCCCCCACCCAGCTCTGCCATACTGATGCCTCTCCATCTCAGCAGGAAAACACAATTTCCCTTCCAAACAGCTGCAGAACTTTCTGCTGCAATGTCAAGCCTCTCGCAGGGCCACGTGTCCTGGCGGAGCACGGAGAGGTGTCTTTGCAGTTTGGAGCAGGTCACCCCTTGCGACCTGGTTTTTGTCAGAGCGGCTCAGCTGACGTGTTCTGCTGGACGCCGTGTCCCACACAACCTGTTTGTGGAGCCACTGCATTCATTAAATACAAAGAAACTAAAGAAAGAACATAAATTTTGCATTATCTATTTACTCGCATTTCCTGGACCAATTGTTTATTTTGGTGGACTTCCAATGCCCTGGGCAGACAGGTCATTGGAGCCACTAATAACATTTCTTTCTCCTCTGCTCAGCCTGTAATTATTGTCTTTCTCTCCCTTTTATCTCTTCTTCTCTGTAGTAATAAAGTTCTGATTCTTCAGTGGTACCTCAGGATGTCTGACCTACAAGAGAGATGCCCACGGGGATGCGCTGCCACCAAGGCAGGAGGCGACTCCAGCTGAATTTTAATGGGATGTTGTCGATTCAACAATAAATCTGCTTTTTCTTGCTGGTCAGATGAAAACTTCCAGGCCTGGGGAAGTTGGTGACAGAGGAAAGCAGGAGTGCTGCTGCCCAGGGCAGTCCTCCTGTGGGCACCAGTTGCTCGTGGGTTGGATGAAGTGAGAGGAGATGGATCTTGCTTGCAGAATTTCCCTGGATCGCCCTTGCTGCAGGGTCCACGTGGCCAAGGGCGGAGTGTGGGGATCGTGGAAAATGTCTTTATATTGTCACATTTACTTCATGAACTGCGGAGTGTGGGACAGCTGGAGAACACCTCCCTGCTGGCAGGTTTTACCTCACTCGAACTGGGTCACCCTGGCACCAGGTCACCAGCACCTCCAAGTCCCTCTCCCTCCCTCTCCTGCAGCTCTTGGATCTGTGTTGGTGCAGGAGCACCCTTGGCAGAGGCACCGCTTCAGCTCCGCTCCTGGTTTGCTCCTGGTTGGTTCCATGCTCTTGTCTCCTTTCTGGGCTGCTTTTGATTACCCTGAGCTTTCTGAGGAGCGGTGAAAGCTCCTGCTGAGGTGATTTCAGCCCAGAAACACCTTAGGAAGAGGTCACCTTCCTTTTCTGGACCCTGGACTACCTCAGGCTGCCAATTTTAGCAGTGCCAGAGCTGAGGGTTTGTGCTTTATCACCTTTCAACCCCTGATGCTCCACAAACACCCAGGGCTTGACCTTAGCACATCCCAATCAATATCTCCTCGGATCTGTATTGCACAGAAAATGGATAAAATATCCCCAAACCCTAAAGGATGTTGATCTCAGGGAAATTAGTGAAGGCCAAATAGCTCCTTTGTGTTTTTCTACTACCAGACAGATGTTAATCCTCAATGAATTGTGTTTGCCTGAATCCAGGAGCACCATTTATCCCTCGTGCCCTTTGCTGAGTTGAGTTATTAAGTGTTATAAATAACTACTCTTAATATGCAGGCAGTGTCCGAGTGCTTTTTATACTGATTCAGGAACAATCACAAACTAATTCCCCACAAATAATTCCTAAGATATTTGAATAGAAAGAACGCTGCATTTCCATATCTGCCCAGAAGGAACTCATCTCCCTGAAAAATACCCTGGCTTGCACACTGCCTTAGTCAATGGCTTCAGCACAGTCACTCTCACGAGAAATTATGCTAATCCATGTGGGAGATTTCATTTTCCTTCAAGAAGAATGGAAGCTCAGTAAGGCACAGAACAGCCCAAACGACTGCAGGGAGAGGCGCTGCCCTGAGAAATGGATTGCGGGATCTACTCAGACAAATCATGGTTTGTTAGGGGACAATATGAGGCAGGTTTAAATCAGATGTAGCTCTGGACAAGTATTCAATAAACAAATAGAATGAATTTAATTAGAATATGCAGGTGTTGTGTTACAGGTGTGGGACTCGCTGGGCTTGGCTACTGAAAAAGAACCACTTTGGAATATCCCAGAGAGAGTCACAGAATCCCAGGATGGTTTGGGTGGGAAGGGACCTTAAAGCTCCTCTCATCCCACCCCCTGCCATGGGCAGGGACACCTTCCACCATCCCAGGCTGTTCCAAGCTCCATCCAACCAAAATAGCTGGAATTCAGCTTAAAGTCTCATGGACGATTTGGCTGATTCATCCCACGTATCCCCAAAACAGACAGAGTGGAAAATAATGCAAAATGCTACAGACCACCCATCCCAAAGCAGTGACTTTTAAAATTTATCTGTAAATGTTTCCACATCTGAGGTCAAGCTCTGGAGCCCCAACATGAGGACATGGAGCTGCTGGAGCGAGTCCAGAGGATGCCATGGAGATGCTCCAAGGGCTGGAGCCCCTCTGCTCTGGAGCCAGGCCGGGACAGCTCCAGGGTGACCTCAGAGCCCCTTCCAGTGTCTAAAAAGGCTGCAAGAGAGCTGGAGAGGGACAAGGACAAGGGGGAATGGCTTCCCACTGCCAGAGGGCAGGGTGAGATGGGATATTGGGAAGAAATTCCAATGTGAGGGTGGGGAGGCCCTGGCACAGGTGCCCAGAGAAGCTATGGCTGCCCCTGGATCCCTGGAAGTGTCCAAAGCCAGGCTGGACAGGGCTTGGAGCACCCTGGGATAGTGGAAGGTGTCCCTGCCCATGGCAGGGGGTGGGACTGGGTGAGCTTTAAGGTCCCTTCCAACCCAAACCATCCCAGGATTCTGTGATTTCTGGGCTGTTTAATTTTGGATTCAATGAGGAGGACAGAAGCAGAAGCTCAGCCTGGCCTTGTCACAAGGCACCTGAGGTGACCTGCAGAGCTCAGATCCAGAGCTCCTCACCGAGTGAGACAAACCCAGTGCCAGCAGCGAGCCCTGAATATTTCAGCAGCGGGGATGTGATGCCTTGGCCAAAACCCTGAGTCCTTAATTGCCAGCTTTGAACGTCGTCTCTGTTTGAATTAGACCATCAAGCTGTGCTTTAAAGCAGCTTTTTAGTCAAAGGAAGATACAAATATTCTCATGTCTGCGAAGGATCCCATTAACTGAAAAAATCATGAGAAAGCCTCTCCTGAATGAAGCCTGGGCCGGGTTGTGAATCTTTAATGTGCATTTCTGCAGCTCCTTTCAACACTCAGCAAATTCACATTCTCTTTGACAGAGTAGACATTTTCATGCAGTATTTATAGCAGCCAAGCAAAATAACCCGATTTCCTTTTTAACAGAGGTTTTTGGGAGGCAGCTCCCAAATCCCAGTCTTCCTTATTTACACTATAAACAGCAAAGAGATCAAATAATAAAATGGAACTGCAATTACACTGGTTTTTCCAGTGGAGAATACCTTCCTTTGTAAGAAGATCTGGGTAAATTCTGGCTGTTCTGTACAGCTCAATTATTTATGAGTCAGGAGGAGAAGGGAGAACCGGGAAGAGCTGAGGGAGGAGGAAAGAGCAAACCCAAACACGCTCCCGTGTCATCAAAACAGAGCCCATCCCCTGGGCACGGCCCCAGCGTGGGGAGGATGGTTTGTTCTCCAGGGAAAAGGGCTTGGATCCACCAACTGACAGATTTCTGCTCAGGAAAGCAGGGGAGACAAAGATTCTCCATCCTACGGGTGAGTTCCTTTCACGTGGTGGACAAAGTCCTCATGGCTGGAGAGCTTTGGAGGGCAGCTCCTCATCCATCCTTCTCCAGGGGCTCCGTGGTGGCCGAGTCCTGGCGTTGTCCCCTCCTTACACCACAAATATTCCAGGCTTTGGACTGATTTTCTCTGTTTCCTACAGGCTCGTGACTCACAGGGCCACGATCTGCTGCCGTGAAAGTGGCTGGCTTTAACCAGCAGCAGAAAGATGAGATTCTGCAAATGTGAATCCTCTGCTCCAGCTTCTGCATTTTATAAGTCACTTGATATTTCCCAGTTTAAATGACTCCAATAAATGTGGCTTGCTGGTCAATTTAGCAAGATGAGTGTTTCTGGTGAGGTCAGCACAAGACAAATAAGCAGGTTTCAGTAAAGTGACTCGTAACATTTCATAGAAATTATTAAAAAATCATAAACAAGTGTTGCTTCCCACTAATTGCCTGTTTACAGCCACATTCCCGTTGCTTCCTTCAGGAGTTTCACCAGTCAGACCTTTAAAAAAATATACAAGGAGCTTAGAGAAGACGTTTGTTACAATTGATTGGATGCAGATGTCCATAAAAAATGGAAAATGGGAAAAAGAGAGCAATATCTCTGAGTTTTTCTGGCTTTTATGGGCAGCAGAAGACCCGGCTGCCGTCGCTCCTCTGCCTGAAGGCAAAGATTTCCATTACCAGTGAATCAGTCACATGGGCAGGGAAAGAGATAAAAATTGGTCCTTTGTCCAGTGTTCAGCCGAGGTAATTAATTGGGGATTGATTTAGGAGAAATCCAACTCATTTGAAGTCTACGGCGATAAAACCACGACAGATGGGATGGAGCAGGAGGAACTCCAGCCTGGCAGGACACGGAACGAGCTGCAGGTGTGGGAGCAGCCAGCCTGCCCCAAGGCTTTCCCGAGTATTTCCAAAGCTGGGAAGTTTCTTTTTAACCCTCAGGAGTGGCACTTCTGTCCCCATTTCAGCTCCACGTGGCTGCTCCCACCTGGTTCTGCTGGGATGTGACTTTTTAAAGCACGTAAACCGTAATTATTCCGAAACCACTGCCACAGCCACGTCTTTTTTTCCATCTACACCATTTTCCCCGCTCTGAAATATGATCCAGTCAGTGCTGTGCTGTCACTGGGCCATCCTGTCCCTACTCGTAACCCTTATGGAAAAATTGGTGCCATCCACTCCTCGTTTTCCAGCCCAGCATCCCTGACTGCTGGATTGCTCAGAGCATTTCTGCTGAGTGCCTGCTCTGCAATCTCAGCCTCCTCCCTCTCCTTCCCCATTTCCATGCAGCTCTGCTGACCCTCTAATTGGGAACTCCTCAATTAACACTATCCTTTCTTCCTCTTCCAAGGCCGTGGCTTCACCAGCCTGAAATATTCCCTTTAATACCCACTTTTAATCCAATTATGGATCAAGAAATCTGCCAGGCAGAGCAGAATCTCTGCTGATGGTGATGAATGGAGCAGACACCAGCAGGATGCCGACCACTGGATCCACCCCACTCGTCTCCAGGACCAGGGTGGCTGCTGGGATCCGCACGCTCATCTGGAACCTGGAGCTGGAAAAGAGATAAAAGCCAGGCAGTGAAGTCCTGCTGCAGAATTTGATATTCCCACTGCCAGCTTTTAAGATTTTGATACAAAACAAGGGTTTTAAAACTTGTTATTCCATAATGAAGGGGGTTTTTAAGCCTGTTATTCCATATTCCACTGTTTTACCAGGGAGAACTGGACTGCAGCAACAGCTTTTTGTATTTTATGTACAGCAGAGCTTCCTTGTTGTATTTTCTGCACAGCCTCGGCTGCTCAAAGCAATTTTCAGTATTTCTTGTGAGTTAAATTAAAAAAATAATGAAGTTTCGTGTCAGCTCCCGGGGGAAATAGAGGTGGAAACAATGAATCCATGAATATTCCGCGAGCTCCGTAAAACGGTGACGCAGCACCGGAGCGGAGGAGGCGGCCACGGCAAAACCTGGCACAAAACTTCCCGTGGAATTTCCTCCTGAATTCCCTGAGCCCTCTGGATACCCAGGAGAACACCAGCCAGAGAAATCCTGACTCTCATATTTTATCTGTCTGTTATTAATTCTTCACACACAGGCGTTTGGTGCCTCTCAGCGCATCCTCAGCTCCTGGAGTTGAACGGCTCCGAGCAGGTTTTACCAGGAATGGGATGTCTGGATGAAGGAAAACCTTTTAAAAATTCGTTTTTTGCCAAATCTTGGGGAAAAGAGAGAAGAGATCCTGCACGCAGCAGCACTGGGGGTGATTCAGGCTGTTCCTGCATGAGCCTTTTTCAGGTTTGAATTGAATTTGGATGTAATTTGAATTCGTATTTTTTGCATTTTGAATGGTACAGAAAATGTGAAAGATCGAGCTCTCAGCTGATCACAGTCCTCCCCCAAATGCTACCAAACTGCAATGTGGCTGGTTTTGCAAGCAAAGGAGTGGTTTTGCAGCTCTCAGTAATAAAATACCTCAGACAAACCTAACGGCCTCTCTCCAGAGGCACCGGAGTCATTCCTGCCCTCCAACTTTATAGATCCTTATTTTCATTTGGTCTTTATTTAATAAAAGAATAAAACCCCCACAGAGTCAGCACGGAGACAGAACCCCAGGAAAGTCCATTTTAAATAAGAAATCAGTGCAGTTTTGCAGCACAACCCTTCTTCCCAGTCTTCCCAAAAATCTGCTCAGAAGGATGAATTTCAGGTGGGACATTGTGACCGTGAGCAATGCAGGGTAGGAGATATTTTTATATACGAAATCTTGTATTTTATCATAGATTCATGGGTGCCATGCCACCGACTCCCACAAATCTCATGTCCCATCTGAGCTCTTGTGGATGTGAATCCCTGGATGTGCTGCAGCCCTGCATCCCTTGCCAGGCTCAGGTAACACCTTATCTCCTTCCCTGCCGGGCATAACACTCATTTTAATTTTAATTTTAATTTTAATTTTAATTTTGACTTTAATTTTAATTTTAATATTTTTGTTTTCTTAGTGAGGTCCCAGGTGCTGCCAGGAGATGGGATTTTCCTGGCCATCCTGGCACCGTCCATGCGATAATGTGGGTGAATATTTCCTGAATATTTGCCTGACACAGATGACCCCAGGACCTGGAATTGCTTGGTAAGGAATGAATAAAATTCTTTTCTCTTATTTTCCTGGCTCTCAGCAGCAAGAAGAATCATTTGTGCACTTTGAGTCGGCCTCTAATCTCCTTTAATGGGCTCCCCTAATGGGAAATAAATAGATCAGGGTCAAAGCCCTTGTCTGATGCCCGTGTGGAGATAACACTGATAACACTGATAACACTCCAACGGGAAAGAATTCCAAATCCAGCAGGTTCCAGGCAGCTCCTCCCTCTCGGATACCACAGCACAAAGGTGGTTTGGGAGCTAAAAATAAGCTTTATTTGACCCACTGGTGCAAAGTGATGAGGAAGCTTTAACCTATTGATCCAGGGCACGGCATCATGTGCGGCAATGATCCCTCGGGGAGCTCCGGGGCTGCGTGTGGAATTAAAGGAGCATTTACCACGCTCACAGGGAGCCTCTGGAGCTCTCTCTGCCTTCAGATGTGTTTTCCTTGGTGTCTGCATGAATTGTGCCCATTGTTTCCCTGCTAGGAAAGAGCAAAATGCTTTCCAGCATGGAAATTATTTGCCATTTTATGAATAAAATTATCCCATTGTATCCAGCAAAAGGGCATTTGCTCCGGTTCTCATCACTCCCAGTTCTCCCTCTTTCAGTGCAGTTTCACAGCACTATATCCAGGCTTTTTTCCCCATTGTTAACAGAGAGGGAAAAACATCACACTCGGGGTAAATCCCAGCTCTGCCCTTCTGCAGGAGCACAAGCACAAATCCCATCCCAGAATCAGACCTACCACCAAAAAAAAATCCCATTTTTGCCCCATTTTGCTCCTGATACAAAGCTATTTTCCAAGAAAACAAGGAAAGAGGAAGGAGCAGTGTCCACTACAGCCGGCCTTCCATGTTATGAAGGGTGAAAAAAACACCTACCGTGAGCAAAATCAACCTTTTTATTTTCCTTTTGCCCTCCTTAATGGTTCCTAAGTCACTCAAAGGTTTGAGGGTAAAGATTTCTTCCTAAGCAAATCCTTGGACCATCCCAGTTCTGAGGGATGTTCATGGCCGAGCTATGCAGTGATGGTAGTGGAAATGTTGATAATCATTAGCCACAGCGATCCCAGCTGGCCCCTCTGATAATAAATTATATAAAATGAGGATCAAAAAGGACTCTCTGATTCACCAGGGCTATCTGCAACCGAGTGGTGAAAACGAGTTGGATTTTCAGCCCCGCTGCGTGTTTTGGGTTTTTTTCCCAGTTTTCATTTTGACCCAGTGGCTGGAATGTTTTAGATTAGTGTTGAGGACGTGTTAAGATTTTATATTCTGACTATTTCGGTGGATATGAGTCTTTAACACTCTGCTCTTCAAACCTTTTCTCTGCTTAGCTCAGGAAAATTGAGAATTGTGGTGCAGAAAAGACACAAAAAACATTGTTCTATGGCGCACCAGCAAAACAACCAGCAGAAATTTGTCACCGTGCTGGCTGCACTCTCATAATCAATTTATCTCTGTACACATGCAAAAATGTTCCCGTTGGGAATGTGCTCGATATCCGATTTTCCCCGTGCCTCTGGAATGCTGAAGGGATCAATAGTGACCCAAACCAGCAAGCAGATGGATGTTTCCCTCCACAGCCTGTTAAAATGTTCCCAATTTTAAAATTCTTTTGGCTAAACAAGTCAAAATGCTTTAATATGCTGGGAAAAAAAAAAAAAAAAACAAACCCATGGATCATCCAGTTTTGGAGCAGGGAACTCCCAGGTTTCCTGGGCAGAGCCAGACAGTGGAGCTCAGCCACGAGCGTCTCGCTGCACAGCCTATGCTAATGAGCCTCATTATTTAATGATAAACAGCAACATTTAATTAGTGCAACCATTACTGCACATCAAACCCTTTAATTAGGCCGAGGGCTGGTGGGAACGAGCCAGTCCGGGGTGAGCTGAGCGGGAGGCTCCGCTCTGGAATGTGGCCACGGGCAAAGGCAGAGCCGGGATTTGCCCGCGGGTTAATTACCCACTGCAATCAGTCTGCTCTGGGTGTTAATTGGCACAGGGGGTCGCTGCTGCTGCCTCAGGGGTGGCTCCGGCCCCCCTGACACTGCCCGGGGTGGCCGTGACAGCGTTGGGTGGGACAGGGATGGTGCGGCCGAATTCCAGAGCCGGGATCTCAGCCTTTCATTCCCTGCAAGCAGAGCCTTCAAAACACCCACGGGGCCTCGGTTCCTTCCTCTCCCTGGCACTTTTCCTCCTTTAAAACGCATCCTCAGACCTGCCCAGGTCTTTCCCACCTGCAGGAGTTGTCCACGGGCACAGGGCCACGGACATCCCGGAGGCGGGAGGAGCCTTGGCTCCGGCATCCACCTCCTGCAGCATCCCCTGCCCGAGCAGTCACTCCCCATCCCTGGGCTCAGGAGGTGTCTAAGTGAGGGATTTGCAGCTTTCCGGAGGGATCCATCTGCCGGGGCTGCTCCAGAAGGAGCCCGTGTGAACACACACATAAATAATTCCTTGTGTCCTCCCCGCTGGAGACACAAATCCCTGGAACCCGCGTGGCAGATGGGCTGCAGGAGCCTCAGGAGCTGCCAAGCGGCCAAGTGGCTGCTCGTGTTGTCACCACACGGGAGAGGAGTTCTGGGACACGGCTGTTGCTGGCTGGAAAAACGATGAAAAGAGATGAAACTGCCAAACTGGGGTGGAATTACAGCTCAGAGTTTATCCCTGGAAGGATGAACGGAGGCAGGATGTGAACCCTGGGGTGGAGCTCACCTGAAATCACCACTCGGGTTTTCTTTCACTCCAAAGCCTGTGCTTGTACATCCGCCTGCCCCAAAACTGGCTGCCCCCAAAGCCAGGAGGATTCACTGTCCAACAGTGAAAAGTCTCTTGCAGCTTTGCCAGTGTTTAAAAACCAAATTTACTCAGTGAGTCAAATATCTTATAGTTAATTTTATTTATTACATCACTTTTCTCACAGTAGAGCTTTAAAATAGCTGAAGACTTTTTTTGTAGCCTTTTCTAACTGAGAAATAACCATTTAAAGAATAAAACAACAGGTTCAAATCACCCAAAGCCACATGTAGTAATGATATAAGCGTGAAAAACAGATTGCAATGAACTGGTGAGAAATGTCTGTGGTGGCCAGGACATGACAGGCCAGGCCTGGGGTGCTGGGCAGGGTCTGCACTGAGGTCTGTACCTGTTGTAACACCTCCCACCTCCCTGGGACCAGGGTGTGCTGGCCTGGGTGACTTCATCCACCTTCTGCTTCTCCAGCTGGGTTATTTCCGACCTAAATGATTCCATGACAAGTTTCAAACCCACTAAAACAAATGACGAATATTTGGCTTTATAACAAATCCGTATTTTGAAAACTTGGGGGTTTTTTTGTGGAGCACATTTTCTTCTGGAACTTTGTGCTTCTGCCTTCATTCATCAGAAATGTTTTCGTCTTAATTTACCATTATTCTGTGGCTGCTTTATGGAGGAGAACCACGTTGCTCTCCCCCCTCCTCGCATCTGCCAGGAAAACAAAAAGCTGATCCTCTGCACCTGTCCCCAATTCACCACCAGCTGAAACGAAATTCAGTCGCTCAACAAAGTGCCAGCAATGACTCAGAATGGAAATAAGACTTATTTCTTTTAAACTCTGTTCTGAGGCAGCACAAGAGAGCGGGCCCATGTTCCACAGCAGAGCAGATCTGCTGGGTCACGTCCACAATCCTCTCCCAGAGCTTCCTCAACAGCTCGGAGACAAAAGGACAAAATTCTGATTTTCTCTCTGAGACTGAGGCGCATCTGCTCCAGTCCCTATTTCCATTTCTGAACGTAGACAGGGCATGGTTAAAATGCAAGAAAATTAAGCAAAATTAGAGGAAATGTTGCATGTCCCAAGTTACAGCCAACCCGATCTTCAGTTTTCCCAGTATCCACCAAATTCAATAGAAATTTGTTTAACAGACACCCCACCCCCCTCCCCCGAGGGGTGATTTCCCAGAGATTGAATTAGGGAGAAATTCATCCCTGTGAGGGTGAGGAGGCCCTGGCACAGGGTGCCCAGAGAAGCTGTGGCTGCCCCATCCCTGGAAGTGCCCAAGGCCAGGATGGATGGGGCTTGGAGCAGTCTGGGATAGTGGAAGGTGTCCCTGCCCGTGGCAGGGGGTGGAATGGGATGGGATTTAAGGTCTTTTCCAACTCAAACCATCCTGGGATTCTATATTGAAATAGAACACCTGGAAACATTTCAACTCTGAGGATGCTGGGGCAAGAACCCTGGAAACTTAAAAAAGTTTGTGTAGCAAACCTACGGGTGTCTGCTGCCCACCTCAACCAACCCGCTCACATTATACAGCCACCGACTTCCAACAAAAGTTTGGGTTTCGGGTCTTTTATCTGTTCCCCGTTTTCAATAAAATCCATTTTGTTGTGGTGAATAAACCCCATCCATTCCTCACGGCAGCGAACACCGGGCAGTTTTTGCAGCCACATAATACAGCTATTTAAAAAGTGCTAATTGCTTCTTTTGGAAGAAGTGCCTGAATGTTCCCGTTCCAGCACGGAACGAGCTGCATTTGTACGCTGCTCTCAAGATTGTTTATCTTCCCTGCTCCTCTATTCCTAATATTCTCCACTTCAGTTATTCTGAAGCCTGGCAGGCTCCATATAAAAAGAAAATGAGTAAATGATTTAAAAAGGAGCTGGTTTAGAGTTGAGCTGAGTGTAAAGCAGTGAGTAAAACAAGAGTTTTATTGCAGTTGTGCCATCCTGGTGTGGGAAGCCATGGGAAGCCTTTGTACACCTCAGAGAGGCACTGACACGATTATCTCTCTTCCCCATTTGCATAATATCAGATTAAATGCAGAAATATTCACCCTCTGAAGGATATGGCCTGGGGGCAAAAAGGCAGCAAAGGTTTTCACCAGGTCACCCAGAGAGCAGGAAGAGGATTGCTCTTGAAAAGCACTCTTGGAAACCACTCTTCCAGTTTTCCCACTTCATGTTTGATTCACATCTCTGTTAAAAGAGTAAAGACAAGTAAAAACTGTTCTTTGTGGCTCAAAGAACGACGTCAGTTAATAATTGTGATGGATGACATTGGCTGCTCCCGTTTGGTGCTGTCTGCCCACGGTTCCATCTGGAAGTCACCGCCAGAAACTCACTCGCCGTCAGCCGATGGCTCCAAAGCTTTCTGCGGGTCTCGGGTTTATTGCTGTGCTAGTATTTGGGAAATAGGATTCACCGTTGGGGAACATAAGGGAAATGATGTCACTCAGCCACCGTAATTTCGTGAAAAATAAAAAACACTGGGCCTTTCCTGGAGGACAGAGAGGCCACCTCCTTTTCCCATAAAACCAAGGATCTGTCTTGGAGACAGACTCCTGCAAGCCAGACAGAACAGTGGAGCTGTAAAACAGCTCCTCATCACAAATGGCTCTGTGCCATTACAAACAGGAGGCAAAACTCTCTTTAAGGTGTATTCGATACAACAAAGTTCAGCTTGACCCGTATGCAGTCAATGTTTTGCCTCCCAGTGTTAATCCAGCCTGAAAAACTTTGTATTCTGAGTGAAAGACTTTATCTAAGCCTCCATGGAAATGTTGTAGTGCACACAGATTGACCAAACCATTCAAACAAAGCTAATTTTTAGAGAAGCAGAAGTTGATCCAGGTCACGGAGCCCAGAGGGGTGGATGTGTCGTGTGAAGCCAAATTAAAAACTTCCTGTGAAGCGAGGATTGCACCAGAACTCGGATCTGGGGCTGTGTAAGGCCTTGGTGATCACCGTGGGTGCAAAGGTGACTCTGACCCCGTTTCCAAGCGGAGCCAGGGTACTGCCATCCCCTGGATGTCACCGCTCATTCCCGAGGCTCCGAGAGCTCCAGCAATTGCCAGGGACAACATCCAACTGTCCCCTGGATGTCACTTGGAGCGTTGCAAACAGCAGTGAGGCACCAAATCATCCCTGGAGAAGCTGTTACCTCCTTGACTCATCATCCAGTGCCAATGTGGGGGCCTGGCAGACCGTGACGTATCCGTCGTTCCCACGGCGTGATGGGAACATGGTGAGGATAAAAAACTGCCACAAATCCCTCTCTTTTCTCTCCCATGGTGAGAGCTCTGCCCTCCCAGCCAGGCACAGCCCCGAAAATCTGAGTCTCTGCTTGGAAAAACAAAGATTTGTGCACACAGGGCTTCAGGCTCTGGGAAACAGGAATTTCCAGTCTGAGCTGCCTGGGAGTGACAGGACAAGGGGGGATGGCTTCCCACTGCCAGAGGGCAGGGGCAGATGGGATTTTGGGAAGGAATTCCTGGCTGTGAGGGTGGGGAGGCCCTGGCACAGGGTGCCCAGAGCAGCTGTGGCTGCCCCTGGATCCCTGGAAGTGTCCAAGGCCAGGCTGGACGGGGCTTGGAGCAATCTGGGATAGTGGAAGGTGTCCCTGCCCATGGCAGGGGGTGGCACTGGATTATCTTCAAGGTCTTTTCCAACCCAAACCATTCTGGGATTCTGTGATCCTAAATTATTACTGGGAGGTTTTGTATGAGTTGACTGCAGGAAGAGACACGGACATAAAATTTCATCCCTGACAGGGAAATCCAACAGCGTTATTTCATCCCTGGAAAACACAATTTAGTTCACGCCTGTAGTGAAATACCCTTAAAAACGATCTCAGAATGAGATGTGACCTGCTCCAGGCTGCCCACACAGATCAGGGACACCAAAGACATCCAGTTGAAGCAAACACGACAAATGAGCTCAATTTGTTGATAAAACCCAAGGATGGAGTTTCCAAGACAAGCAGTGTCTCCCCTGAATTTCTTGGCAGAGATCCCTCCTCCTGCAGAAAGGCTTCCGAGCCAGATCTCCGCATTTTTTGGAGAGGCAGCAGCAGATATTTGATGAGCTCTATGAATAGAGTTGTTGATTCACTGGAAAATACAGGAAAAACCGGGGAGAAAACAAATCAAGTCAATTTAAACTGCTGACACGTTCCTGGATTGGGGAGGGAAACGTAAAAAGTGTTTTGAAGCAAGGCAATCACCTGGTAGCTCCCACAGAAGAATGAATTTCTGATTTGACACTACGTATATTGGCAGTGAAATTACCAAGTGGGATTTGAGAACTGAAAAACTCCCTTTTCGAAAAATTTCTGAAAATGGAAATATTGGGTGATGGTTTTCAATGAAGAAAATGCAAATATAATCCATTCGATATCTCCTAAATTGAAACATCTAAATATTTTGGATGAAGAATTCGTCCTTCCACTCATGCTGGGGAACTGGAGAACAACAAAATGAAATCACAGTTCAACTTTCCCCTCCAAGTTTTGCCGACAAATGTGGACATCCAGAGGATTGGCCAAAGAGATTCTTCAAATGTGAGAGAATTCAGAGAACTGAGTTCCTTTTCAGTGTTCAGGAGGCTTTTAAAAAGCTGCATTTACAAGAAATTATTCTGTTTGTGGGATTTTGTTTCATCGAAAATCAGCAGCATGGAAGGGACCAAAGCTCAGTGTTTGAGCTGGAATTCACAACCTCCCTGGGGTCCCTGAGCAGGAACTGCTGAGCTGTGATAACCCACCTCACCTCAAAAACGAGCTCTGCAGGGTGATTAATTTGCTCTGGAATTATTTACTTGTCTAAATATCAGCAAAAGATTTTGTGTTCTTAAAAAAGTTACTTTCAGTAACACTGCTTCAACTGAAAGACTTTGCAAGTGCTGCCAGCACAGTTACAAAAGCTTTGGGCTTTTCATCCAGCTCCTTTTTATACATTTTACCAAAAAATTCCTCTTTCAGTGCCTTCCATGCGTGTGAAGACAGAAGAGCTGAGGGACTTGAATTTTTAACTTTGGCTTTCTCTTATTTTTCCCCTTAAATGTGAACTGTTTACGTTTCTGATGCTCATTTGGGACATAATTAAAACAGTTCTTGTGTATGTTCCTGGAATTGTCACAGCAGCTTCTCCACCTGGGTGTCACCATCTCCAGGAATATTCCTAAACGTGCCCCAGATGAAGTCCCAGCCTTTCCTCAGAAGAGAAAGGAATCTTCCCCATCCTGTTGGGTGTCCATGCCCACATCACAATACCATTAATTAGTTTGCTCTGCAGTAATTAGATCCTGTCTGAGGCCAGTATTTAATGAAAGGCCACCAGGCAGCAGAAAAAAAATAAAATTCGTAAATACATAAAGTCTCATTAACCACTGAAGCCGTTGGTGGGAAGATCCACTCCGAGGTGTAAAGTTTCTCCTCTTTTCCTCCTCCTTTAACTCCTCACAGACCCCTGAACACGAATCAGGGCTCTTTTCCTGCTAATTCCACACACGCAGGAAAGCTCGTGGCTGCTGAAGCCCGACCAGCACGGGACCATCCCCTCTGTGCCAGGCTCTGGGGGAGTTGTGCTCCATGAAATCCCCTGGGAACACGTCCTGGCTGAAAGCACTGCTGGTACCACAGCTTTTTTCCCCTGTGCTTTATGGATAATGATCTCCTGAGCAGCAGAACCAGTCGGGCCAGACGCTGCCCAGCCACACGAGAGGGCTCCAGGGAGGTTGTTTGCACGGAGCTGTGACAGCGGGGCGTGAAAGGAGGTTAAATATGTTTTATTGAGCTCAGATTTGCCACCTCTCAACCTCAGCAGGTTTGTTTCCCTTCTCTCTGTATCCTGGGAGTCTGTAAAGAACTTCAGTGCTTCCCTGGAGGCTGCTCTTGCAGGCACACAGTGAATGTGGGGTTGGATGTGAGATGCAAGGGGTGTTTCCAATGGGCTGGAAGTGGTGGATTCATTTTTTTTTTAATGAATATTAAATAAAAGTGAACTTCCATTCATCAAAATTTGAATGAAAAAGGAACATTCATTTAGAGCTCACAAATGGAAAATAAAGGAGGAGGAAGAGGGCAGAAAGGGACACTACTCAACTTGGCTCCCAGAGCTCTCATGGGGATGGACATTCCTGATGTGGGAGTCTTCCAGGTCAACAGAAAATAAGAATTTATCAGCCTGAAAATGAAGATTTCTACATTCCTCAGAATTTAACTCAATCAGCACACTGAGAAGTCATTCTATTTCTGCTCTGCCTTAGCTTTGGGCCCCCTGCCGCAAAGAAATAACTCTCCACACTCAAGAGGTTATTGAGAAATTGTTTTATTAAAGCTCAGCCAGAAGATGAAAATAAATGTAAGGCTGGCTGAGAGCACTGGGATGAGCTGCCAGGAACTGCCAGGACACAGAGGGACCTTCCACAAAGGGTCCCAAAAAGCTTAACCAGGCCCCAGGCTCTAATTTGAGAGGTTTTGGGAAATCCAGGTGGTGATATGGGAACCAGAAAAAAAAGGGCCACTCCAAGTTTCCTGCGTTTCCAGCATTCCCAGCACATGTGGGATATTGGCTGGTTGAAGTAAAAGCTTGCAGATTCCCCAAAAAATTGTGCAAACCCCCTCCTGGCGTCAGAGCCCGAGATGAGCCATGAGGAACACCCAGCCCAAACCTGCCCCACTGCCTGGCAAACCAGCAACGACCAAAATGCAACGTGAATGCACCAAAAAAACTCAAAGGAATCGAAATTGGAGGAAGCGGGGAGAATCAGGATTGGGATGTGGTGGAGGAGCCTTCACGCTGCTCTGTGGTGGCACCGAGCCACTGAGTCCCCTCACATGTAACCACAGACCTGCCAAAAACTTCAGCAGGCTTTTTCCCCTCTCTCCCTGAAACAATAACAAACCAAAGGAATGTTACAGTTCTGAAGTCAGTTTTTTGAGTGTCAAAAGTGCTTTTCTTTGCTGGGTTCTGCAATGCAGGTGCACGGTCCCCATGATGCCACCAAGGCGTGCAGGGTCCCTATGCCACCAGGAAAGGGGTGTGTGGTCCCCGTGCCACCGTGCAAGGTGTCCTTGGTCCCTGTGCCACCAAACAAGGTGTGCAAGGTCCCTGTGCCATCGAGCAAGGCGTGCATGGTCCTTTCACCACTATACAACCTCGGCATTGTCCTCATGTCACCACACAAGGTGCGCCTGGTCCCGGTGCTCCATGCAAGGTGTGCAGGGTCCCTGTGCCACCAGGAAAGGTGCTGGTGGTCCTTGTGCCACCACGCAAGAGGTTCCCAGTCCTGCCAGGTGCTGCCAGGTGAGGTGTGAATGGTCCTTGCATCACTGTGCAAGGTGCATCTGGTCCCTGCGCTGCCATCCAAGGTGTCCATGGTCCCTGTGCCACCAGGAAAGGCATGTGTGCGATCCCCATGCTGCCATGTGAGATGTGCCATGGACCCTGAATCGCTGAGCAAGTTGTGCATGGTCTCTGTGCCATCGAGGAAGGTGTGCGTGGCCCTTACACCATTGTACAAGGTGTGCATGGTCTCTGTGCCATCGAGGAAGGTGTGCGTGGCCCTTACACCATCGTACAAGGTGTGCATGGTCCTTGCACCATCATACAAGGCGCCACACTGTTCAAGGAGCACAGGACAGCAGCAGCCTCCCGACACCGCTTCTTGCCCAGCGCGGGGTGAATCCCCGAGCGCTGCTGGAATCCCCCCGAGCAGCCCCGGCTCAGCGCAGGCCCCGGCCGGGGCAGGGCAGGCAGGGGCAGCAGGAGCAGAGGCCGAGCGCCGCCGTCAGCAGGGCCGAGAGCCGCGACGGCCGCTGGTATTTGCCGGCTCTCTTCACCTCGCCGCCCGTCTGGGCCGCGTAGTCGAGGGTGCGCAGGACGTGCTGCTCCACGCTGTCGGCAGCGCCGTGCTGCTGGCCCAGCAGCCCCTCCAGCTGAAGGAACAGCCCGCGCAGCTCCAGCATCTGCGCCTCCAGCTCCAGCAGCTGCCGCTGGCGCGCCTGGGCCAGGCCGAGGTGATGCTTGGCCTTGAGCTCCTCCAGGTCGCGGCCGACGATGCGAGGCCCCTGGGGGCTCTCGGCCAGGAGATCCACGTCCTGGGCGCCCAGGTCGATGCCCGCCAGCTCCGCCTGCCTCTGGATCTGCTCCTTCCGCCG
>VZTA01002827.1:64542-115803 GCA_013398855.1 Mohoua ochrocephala
AAGGCGGCCCGGGCCGCGCCGAGGCCGCTCTTCTCGCGGGCGATGCTCTCCTCCGAGGTGCAGCACAGCACCGACTGCTGCGTCCTGTCGATGGTCTCCGAGAGCTGCTCCAGCCGCTCCAGCGCCCGCCACAGCTCGGCCGCCTCCCGCAGCGCTCGGCCCACGGGGCTGGCGTCGTCCCCGACGAACGCGGGGTTCTCGAAGCGCAGGGAGGCGTCGTGCGGGTCCCCCTCGGCCGCCACTCGCTGCTGCAGCTCCGCCAGCCGGTCCCTCATGCTCCGCGGGGCTCCGGCACCGTCTGCGGGGACGTGTGAGGCTGCAGCTCCTGCGGGAGCGCTGCGAGCGTTGCCTCCTGGCACCAGAGCAAATATTGATGGAGGAGGGCAGGTCCTGCGTCAGCCCCAGGCCGGACACCGCCGGCGGAGGGAAGGGTTTGTGCCGGGGCACAGCGGGAGGAAGGCTCGGGCTGGGAGCGCTGCCAGCACCGCCCGCACCTGCGTCACGGGACGGGCTCCGGCTCCACACCTGATCCGCCGAGGCTCGGCACAAAGACGCCTTTATTCACCCAGAAACAAGGACACCCAAAAGTCCCGTCAGACGGGACACGGAGGAGGTCGCCCGCCCGGCACCCCCCGGCCTTCGAAACAGCTCCACCCGGCTCCGAAGGGTCACAAACCCAGCCTGCCACCGGCTGCACAATGTGCCCCAAACCCCAGCTACTGGTTGTAGCAAATGAAGGGCAAATCACGCAGGGTCACTGACTCCGCCGGGTGGGAAGGGACCCACAGGGCTCACGGAGTCCAACTCCTGGCCCTGCACAGCACCATCCCCCAAAATCCCTCCCTGGGCCCGAGGGCGCTGTCCAAACACTGCAGGAACTCAGCTCATCCCATTCCAGCGCCTGTTGGGAACTGGAAAGGTGGGATGGAGGCAAAGCTTGGCCTCTCCCTGCTGTGCAGCTCGGAGGGCTCACGACCACCGATGTCACCGGCAGCAACCTGCACGCCTGAAACATCATGAGGGTGAATTCAAGAAGGTGCTCTTGGGGTTTTCCAGGCTGGAAATGAGCGTTGGGATGACCAGCTGTCCTGCACATCACTGCAAGGCAGTGTTGAGTCCACACGCTGCTGAAATGCATGAAAATCACAATTGAATTCTAAGGCATCTATACAAATTACCCCTAAAAGGTACTTCTACAAAATGCATTTCCAAAGTGCACAGGAAAAAGAATTGTTCTCTACCACTCTGGTATTTTATGTCATGTATTTTATAACATGTATTTTATATTATGTATTTGATAACATGTATTATCACATATGACCTAAACATGATATAAAGTATATAACAGCTATAATATCAATATAATATCATATCAATATAGTACCGACACAGGGACAGCCAAGGAGGGTTTAACAAAGGCCGAGCAGCTCCGAAGGGAGTGGAATTCCTTCCCTCCAATGCCATCTGATGGATGTACATAAAGGGGGGCTCCAGCATCTCTGCAAAACAAGTTTAATTTTGTTCTGTGTAACCATCGAGGCCAAGAAAAAAAAAAAAAAGCCCTTTTGTCCCTGGGGTTTGGAGGATGAGTGTTGTGTTAAAAAGGAGATATTCATTCCCACTGGAGAGGAAATGCCACTGGAATCAGCGCAATAAAGTGAAATGTCAAGTAAGTCAGCAGATTAATGAGGGGAAAAGTCAAAATAGAATGACAGAATCCCAGAATCACTGAGGTTGGAAAAGGCCTCCCAGACCATCGAGTCTGACCTGTGCCCGATCCCCACCTTGTCACCAGCCCAGAGCAGTGAGTGTCACGTCCAGTCCTTCCTTGGACACCTCCAGAGATGGGAACTCCCCCACCTCCCTAGGCAGCCCCTTTCCAGTGCTTCAAAACCCTTTCCATGAAGAAATTCCTCCCGAGTTTATTCCATATATTCATTGTCAGCACCTGCCCCCAGCTGAGCTCGGAGCCCCCCCGGCAGCTCTACACAAACCCGGCCCCATCCACCCCCAAAAATCCCTGTTTAAACAATGTTATCGCTGCTATTTAACAAGAGGGCAAGACCAGAGATGGGAAAGGAGCAATTCCTTGTTTTCCATGAAATATCCCTTAGACAACAGGTACAACCTTCTCCTCGAGCCGAGTCCCGCCCTGAACCCACCTGTGTCCCACAGTGGTTCAGGGACCTCACCCAGGAGCCTCCTCCTCCTCCTCCCCTGCTCCTTTCATGCATTTTTAGCCACTTCACAGCACTTTCAGGCATTTTCCTCTTGTTTTCCTGAGAAATCATTAGCTGCTATCCTTTTTTTCCCAGAAAAATGGTACTTTGGAGCCAGATCGGATGGTGATTGGGGTGAGGGTCTCCATCCCATCCTGCTCGAGATCGTCACAGTTTATAAAGCTTCCCTACCCACTTTATAAATAAAGTTTCTATATCCAGTTTATAAAACTTTCCATTAAAATATAAAATCATCCAGTCGAATCAAAAAGCAATTTTCTTTTTACATTAAAACCTCCATTTCACCTACTGCTTTTTTACGTTTTAATGTCTCAGCTACTCAGGAAGCAATGCAAAACCAAAGTAAGAGTTTCTCTTTTTATTTTTTTTTATTAAGACAATCCCACAGCTGGAAAATGAAACATCCTAGATTACATCAGTGACTTCAAAAAAACTCTAGAAAAAAATCTTTACAAATTTACATTTGTACAATACAAAAAACTAACAGCTCATTGCATATAAATATTACATTTGGTCTGCCAACACGTGGCATCAAAATCCCTGAAGTATTCATTAAAGGGACCTGAGATAGCGGATGTGAAGATATGGGCATAAATATCACCTGAAAAAAAAAATTAATATAGAAAGTAGACATAATTCTAATAGTTTTGTGCATTTTTTGGAGTATTTTAAATCCAGAACATGACCTGGAGAGCCTAAATCACGTGAATTTTGCTCCAACATCAAGTGGTATTTCTACATGAAATCTGCTCTAATGACTCATGGAGGAATGAAGAGCCTGAATTAATATTTCTACAGAAAAATAGTCCTCAGACGTTGAGTTCTGAACACACCCGAGCAGCCACCACTCTCTGAGGAGGAATTTTAGGAAGAGAAACGGCAGATTTGGATTTTACCTGCGAATATTCCGACAGGATTTCACCCCCCACCCCCCCCTCCAAACAGCTCCTCACAGACCCAAAACCCAGGAAGATCCGCAGTGCTTTGCCAATGAAAACCCCCAAACCGAGGAACTGCTCCTAACTGCCAACTGGTGGAATTATTTCCCAACTATTTACACGTTTGCCAGCTCCCCAGCGTGGCTGCAGTTACTACCAGGAGTAGTAACTCCAAGTGCTTGGTTTGCCTCGGAAGTCTCACGGACTCGGATCAGGTACCCACATCCACGCACATAAATGTATTTCAGCACCATTTTTAGAACACTAGAGTTAAGGCTGTGACAGCAATTCCCACTGGAAATCTAAATTTTTCAGGGATTCGTAGCACAGTTGTGTGAGTTCGCTGTGGGCCGAACAGGACGTAGTAAAAATGTACAAGCTTCCAACAGGTCTTTGCATTTCTAAGACTAAAAAAAAGACAAGTTTTTAGACTAAATTTTGCAGGCTGTTACTTACTGTACATAAAGGAGTTTTTTTTACCGTGTGTAAACCTCGGATATACTAAAGAGTTGAAAAGTCTCTGTCGCTCATGCGCAGGGATTTGCTATAATACACATTGTAAGAACACAACAACAGCTCCCTACCTACTAAATATAGAGTTAGCTTTGGAGGGTTAACTGCTCCTTCAGGAAATCATCAGCATTTCATAAAACTCTGCAGGATGGTTTTTAAATAAAAAGATAAAATTAAGACATGTAAACACACAAAGATGTTTTTAACCCATGAGATCCATGACGGGACGCTCCAGATCAGGACACGACATCCTTAAACCTACAGCTGTTCACTTCTCCCTGGTGTTCACCACTCAAAGATGGAATTAATCAAGTTCTTACCAAAAACTAATGATTTAAACTGATTTTCTCATGTTAATATTCTGTGATTTGGAGCACAGGAACATTCCCAAAGATACCCAGGAGCAGCTTTTCCAAATGCTTGGCAAGGGCCATCTTGCTTTTGGGAGTCAAGAGAACCTCCAAATATTTAAATTTTTAAATTAATTAAAAACCCTCTGCCACACCCCCGGTGCCAGCTCTTTTCCATGCTCTCTGAACTACTCAGTCCTTCTGCTTCCCCACAGGAGGAGCAGCTGATGGACATTAAGGAAAACATTCCAGGAAAATGAAACTACGCAAACAGGACGCAGAATTTGAAGCAGCCAAAAATCCTCCATGAATTATTTCTCCACGATTCTTTGTCGTTTTTGTGTCTGCAGGGTGGGGGTGGTTGGGATTAGGGGGTGGCCTCTGCTTGGCTGATGGAGAAAGGAGTGATGGAAAGAGGGAGGAGGGATAAAACTGCCCAAATCCTTCCAAAGTTCAAGCACCAACACAAAGGTTTGGATTAAACCTTACAGCCTGGCAGTCCAGCTGAAATAAAATTCATCACGATATCCAAAGTTTCCAAGAGAATAAATAAATAGCCTATAAAATGAAACTACAGGAGAGAGGTGGGGCATGGCAAAGAGGAAAAGAAAAGGTGATGGAGAAAATAAAAAGCAGGTGAAGTTTGGGCTGAATCATGGAATCATTGAGGTCGGAAAAGCCTCCAAGATCATCAAAGTCCAACCTTCAACCAAACCCCACCACGGCCACTGACCCACCAAGGGCCACGTGTGCTCAGCTCTTGGATGGTGACTCTGCCACCTCCCTGGGCAGCCTCTTCCAATGCCTGACCACTCTTTCATGAAAAAATTTTCCCTAACATCCAAGACAACGGCACATCACTACAGCCAAATAATCCTTGTCATCCACGGTCTGGAGAGAAAGGGGAGCGCTACAGGGACGGTGGATTGGAGTTGGGAGGAGCTGAGAGCAAAGACACACAGGATTTCAGCCCTGTCTCTGAGGAGGGTGGAGTGTGTGGGCCTGAGGCCTTTGCCAAGGTGTCCCCAAGGGCCCTGAAGTGCCCCAGCAGCTCGGGATGGGGATCCTGCCAGTGGGACATCTCGAGGGAACAGAGGCACCGATGCCCAAGTACCTACATAAACAGAGGAGCCCCTGGCCTGCCTGCTCACCCTCAGGAATCCCACTCAAAATCACACCTTAAATCCAATTCCTTAGGCAGAGTCTGGAGCAGGGAGACTTTTGGATGGTTTAAATCACTTTAAGTCCTGCTTTTGCTGCACCTGGTGGGCCCATCCTAGGTTTACCACACCCGTAAGTGGCCCCTGGTAGGATTTGGGATTTGAGAGCATCCAAGTTCCTACAAAAGTGTCGTTATTCCACAGAACTATGAGAAATCAGCTGCCCAACTCAGAGAAAGAGTCCAGACACAAATCCAAGCAAAAAGAACAGCTCTAAACCCAAGTTATTTGTCATGCTTATAAAAGGTTCTCATGCACCAAAAAAAAAAGCTTTTTTTTTTTTCATTTTTCATTTTTTACACTAAATTCTGCTGTCCCAGCACCCCCTGCTCTAGCTCGTAGTCATGGGACACAGTAATACTTACGCCACAGCAAAGTGATGCTTCACTGGTATCTTCACAGTACAGAGAAAAGATACAGTTAAGAACATATTTAATCTTACTCTAATTGCTGCTAAAATACACCAACTTATTAAAATGGTTTCTCTGGAATCCCTGTGGTTTCTCTCTCCCCGACCCCTACACAAAATAAATAAGGAATAAGTGGATTTTCGGCCAGTCAGAAATAGAGGGAAAAAAGCATTTCTTTTGCATTTCAAGCTTTTCAGGCTTTAGGACAGAACCCATAGTGTTTACATTAGCTCACAGGACTGATCTAAGGGATATGATTCCAACTATGGACTGATGCATACATGCTATTCCTGGTTACCATATGTAAAAAGACCAATCAGTCAAACAAATAATACATTTCTTATAAATATAAATGTGTGTATATATATACAGATATATGAGAGAGATGATAGGACAGGTGTTTATACTTTAAAGCCCGACACAGAACTAGGAGAGCCTCTGCACTTGGTTTTTTTTTCCCCACCCCCCCATCAAAAACCAAATCAAGTCCAGCAATGGATTACGGCTGATTCCAAACGTTCCTTACAAAATTAAAAATGTGGTTTTTGTACTGTACCATAAACTCATATTAATGAGCAATTTAGGATATACTCTCCTCCATCACAAAACTAAACCTCTGCTCTTTTTATTTTCAAGTCATTTTTGCATCTAACTAGGATTTTTTTGGAAAGCGAGATAAAATAGCTAGTGCTTAATATAGAAAGTCAAAAATTAAATTCCTTCTGCATCTGAGAATATACATGGGTCACTCTTTGCTGCCTGAGGTTTTCCAGAATTATTGACCAAGCTGTGCACAGAAGAACTTCAGGATATTGGATGAAAGCTTAAAAAAAACCCCTAAAAACCTTGCAAAACTCCACTGGAACTTTGTAGTCTCTTTTGACTTGTTCTCTCTGTAACCTGACTCTGCACTGTCAGACAACGGGAGGAAATTGGAATCCCACGTATATTCCAGCCAGAGCCCAGGAAGGAAGGAAGGAAGAGGCCGCTCACCTCCAGCTCAGCCCACGCCAACGCCAAGGTCACCGAGGAGCCAGAGCAGGGATCTCCTCACCAACTGCACTACCACTGCCAGAGGATTTCAAGTCAGCATTTCCCAGGACAACAAGAGCAACAGGAATTCTCTTCTGGAAGCTTGAGACACAAGAGTCAGTCTGGGGGGGGCGACGGCTCCCTCGGCACCTCCGAGGGGCCGACGGGCCCAAACCACATTTCCACGGAGCACGGGGCCGTGGGGGCCAGCCAGCCCCTCTGCACAACCAAATCCCCACCTGCCCCAAACATCTGCTGCTGAGAACTCTGAGAACCACTGCATTTGATTTCATGGTGGCAACACAAGGAAGATACAGCTACTCACAACTTCCACCCCTCTACGCTCCTTCTCGCCTCTTCTTCACCACGCTCTGAATAACAGCATCTATTTTCTTTTCAGTTTCCAGTAGTTGTAAATAAGAGGTAGCTGAGCTACTATTAAAAAATCATGCTTTGAAGAGGAGGAACCTTTCAAATGTTGAAGTCACCCCTTTAGCTGCACAATCTCGATTAATACTATAAAAATATGAGAGGACAAAAAGAAAATAGATGCAAGTAACTTTTGCATTTGGCACCTTTTGTCTAGATATTCATACTTCTCAAGTATTCTCTTTTTAATAAAGTTAATGCACACATAGGACACACCACATCAAAGGTTTGCTACATATTTACAAGGCACCAACCCTTTGTCACTTTTTTACACGAATAAAGAACCGATAGAAAGCACATCAGGACCCCCAAAACTGTAGTATGGACATACTTCAGTTCAGCACAATTCCATCAACGTTTGGCCTGGGAAGATTAAAATAATCCAGATCCTTCTTACAATATAGAAACTGTAAACATTTTATAGCTGCCTTTAGGATTGGTGTATTGTGCAAAAGTTATAATTATTACTGTGTCGAAGGATTTATGGCAGAAACCACATAAAAACTCTGTAAGAAGGTGCTATTTCTATAATACAAAAACAAAACGAGGGAGAGAAGTCATAAGCGTGACTCGAAAATGTCATGTTCTTACTGAGAAGCTGGAAGCCTCTGTAATGTGATGAACTCGTAGTGTGTGGGGAAGAATTTCTGTAATTTAAGGCCTAATGACTAAGGCTTGTTTTGACCAATGAAGTGTGGAGATCTGAAGCTTTAAAACAAACACAAACCGACAGGATGGAAAAGCACCACTGTGAAACGTGAGTGGAGTCCCCGCACAACTTGCTTGGTAGAATTTCTGGTAAAATCCCTGCAGTAGAAGGCCATTGAAGTTCTTTTTAAAATTGTTCCAAAGTTTTCCATCTGTCAATAATTCCATCCCATGAGATGGCTGACCCTGGCTTTTTCTGTCATTTTCCGCACCCTGCCTGACCTGGAAGTACCAAGGTTCAAAGGATCCTCGGTGTGCACAAAATTGTCATTGTCGGAGTCGTCGTTGTACAGGACAGTTCTCCTGCCCTCGTTCCTGGTTTTGATCCGAGGGGGGCGGCTGAATCTCCCGCCAAACACGTTCTCCCCAAACTGTCCCCCAAAGAGGTTTTCGAACTCATCGTCGGCGAGCCGGGCGCGCTTCGCTCTGGTGGCTCCTCGCGAGGCCCCTCGGCCTCCTCGGCCTCTCCTTCCTCCCCGGCCGCCGCCTCTTCCTCGGCCGCAGCCTCTTCCACCTCTGCCCCCTCTTCCCCCTCTGCTCCACCTGCCCCACCTGCCCCATCTGCCCCTCCTCCCTGTCCCTCGGCCCTGCCAATTCCGTTTGCCCCCGGTGAGTTTCCGTTTGATTTTCCGCTTGGGTTTTTTGGATTGCACAACTTTGCTGTAGTCATGGTCGCCATCGATGTAATCCTGGTCTGTTCTGGAGGTCGATTCCGAGTCGGAATCTGAGCCACTTCTGCTTTCAGAGCTGGAGCTGGATCCCGATTCCCCACTTTCTGACGAAGACAAACCAGACTTCTCCTTTAATTCTCTCTTCTTCTTTTCCTCTTCCTCTGCCTCCTCCAGGTGCTCGTCCTCTTCTGAGGCGCTCGGCAGCTTCCTCTTGACTCCTGCCCGGGGTTCTCTGCCATCCCCGTTGGTGAGTGGCCCATCAGGAGAGTGATCTAAGCAAACACAGAATAACCCCATCAGCCTCCCACCAGAACCAAACAGGACACAAAAAGTGGGGTTTGCCTCGGCTGCCTTTGGGATTCTCCTCAGCTGCCTGTGAGGGGTGCTCAGGGGTGATCCAGCTTGGAGCTACTCACCCTTTACGTGCTGTGGACACAAGCAGGTGCTCTGAGGGGAAATTTTATCTAAGAAAACAGTTTTTCTCTGGAAACAACGACTGCAAACTCTCCTGACCAAGAGTTTAGTGAAGATCCAGGCAATAAAAGGAGCCCGGAGAGAGCAGGTTGGACACAAACATCTAAAACTCAGTCAAGTGAATCCTACCTGGGGTGCCAAGGCAGGAAAAACTCTTAAAATCCATTTCAAACCTATATATACACAAAAATAACATTCTGCAAGCAGCCATTTATTCCCTATCAAATGCATGTTCTCAAAAGGCTTAGTCCAGGGAATATTAATGGAAAGCGTAACTCAAGAGAGCCAATGACCCAAGAAAGCTCACTGGGATTGCCGAACACCTTAAGTGAAAATTAAATAAAGTATCTTGCTGGCTTGGAACCCAAAATCCTCCATATTTTCGGGGTTATGAATCTGACAATGAAGATTAAATACCTTCTTTAACACAGGACAGGAAAAGCTCACCTACAGCATCCAGCACTGCTACAGCACAGGAGTTGGACTTGGGCAAGGCTCCAGGGTTCAGGAAATGCCCACTCAGTGCCCACCTCGGTGGAAACTCTGAGTAACTTGTCCCAGAGATTACCACTCCTGCAGTGCTTCCCTTCTAATCACAACTGCTTTGTCTTGCGTGTGAGAAAAATATTTAAATGTTTTCGTAAACTTTTTTTCATCTTTGGTTTAAGGCGAAGGTTTTGGGGTGGGGATTCTCTTGGTTTGTTTGCTTTTTGTAACTCCTGATGGAACTGTAGGAGTTTAAGGGCAATCAAGTTTTCCATCTGGAGAGATTTTAAAGGACTTCACTAAACTGCACATGGAATAATCTGCATTCCACACCTCAGACAAGACACCTCAGAACGGTAAGGAGTGAAGTAAATTCAATTTTTGGGTATGGTTTGGGCATATATATAACGCTACACTGAGGCAGTAATTCCATAAACATCAGACAGAAGAAAGACCTTTCATCTCTAGTGAAACCAGTCAGTCAAAGCACAGGATCTTATAATTTCTCACCTTGTTTCACTGGTGTGGATTTGCTCCTGACTGGTCTGCTCTTCCCTGGATCTACGGCATTTCCACTCCGGCTCTGTGCATTGGAGCCTGACGAAGATGGTTGACCCTCCAGCTCTTCACCAGTGGCTGAACCCAGGGGTTCTTCTGCTGTATCTGAAACTGCAGACAGGACACCACGAGGGGACAGGGTGATTTTTATGCTCTGTTTACAAGGCTGTGTCTGGGGAGGTTTTGTATCCCCTGAGTTAACAGCCCAAGTCAGGGTAATCTCACCACGCTGCTCTGCAGCCATGGAAAGACAGATTCCTCCTGAACGTAATCCCAAGTAGGATTAATTTATCCATAACTGCTGTAGGAGAGAAGGCCATACACAGAAAGTCTGGGCTTTTGTCACTGGATTAATTCTTAACGTGGCCAGACCCAGGTTCCCAATTCCCTGATCCTTACCCAGAACTTCCCAACAGCCAAACTCAGCTAAAACAACCTACAAACAACACATTTCCAGGACCTTGCTCCTTCAACGGGTGGGTTTTGCATGTGTCTCATGAGGATCAGACTCAACCTGCACAGAAAGCTGCTGTAAGAGAAAGGCTGGATTTCTCCTCACCATGAGATGAGACTGAAGAGTTAGTCCTGGTCAGGGGCAGTGAGGTATTTTGGTTGGGTTTAGGTTGAATCTTCATTTGCTTCTGTTTCCCTTTTGGGCTGCAAACACAGAATACCCCAAAGAGATAAAAATCTGTTATCACCAAAGACTGACACACAAAACTGATTTCTCCTGCAGAGTGATCTCTTTTTCCCCGGTGTGATAACACTAAAAATAGTTACACCATAGTGCAGTTTGCTAAAGCTATAGGAGTTTGCAGGGACAAGATTTTACCTCCCTTTTAAAAACCAACACTCAGTTTCCTTAGATAATGTATCAGATGAAGGCAGGGAAGCGTTATACACCACTTTTTTTAACACTTAGAAGGTAAAGATGATCTTAGAAGGTGATCTTTCATTTCCTCAAGAGGGAACATTTGTAACCACGCCATCTTTCACTTACCAGAATTACAAACTACAAACTGAGCATGATTTTATCTCCCAAAAGAGCAACTTCATCGGGAAATGAGCAACACTGCTGCTGGTTATTCCCAAAAGCACATCTCCCACTGTCTTCTGGAATGGCACTGCCAGCCAGGCTCACCATCCCTGTTTTACCTGGATGCTCTGCTGGTTGAGGGGGAACTGCTGCTGCTCCTCAGCCGTTTTCGGTACCGAGGCCTTTTCCTCTTCTGACATTGCACTGCTGACTTGTACTCAGAGATGATGTTTTTCATGTGATTCTCAAATAAGGCAGAGAGTCGAAGGGTCATGCTGTAAATCTGCAGTGAGGAAAAATGGTCAGGCTTATTGGAGTTGAATAACCTGAAGATCAACCAAAAAAACATCACAAAGATGTCCAGATTTTGTAGCACAAAGAAAAAATTCACAGTGATGTTGCACTGTGAGGTTCTTTACAGATTCTTTCTTTCCATGGGCCATGTGTATTCTTGCAACAAAAGGGTTTTCATAAAAGGATTTAATAACAGTACAAAATATTTCCACAGTTAAAGGAAAATGGATATCTGGATTACTGAAATACAGCCCCCTTTGTCAATTCCCATAAAGCATGGAAGCAGGCCTTAAGATAACTTGAATATCAAGGGAAAAACAATTGGATTTCATGTCTCCTCACCTTTGTTTTTGCACTAAATCCCCGGTGAACTGTCCTTACACCACCCCTACAGAGCTGCACAGAGAAGCAACCTAAAAGGTCCTCATCCCAAATTTCTGTAAACCAGATGTCAAAATCTTTAAACCACTTTCCTGTCCTCTCTCTAGGCCTTGCCTCTGTGTAGCCTCATCCACAATATGTGCAGTTATCTAGTTAGATTCCTTGTTTCCAGGGACAAATTATTGAAAAAAATAAAAGCAACTGGTGACCAGTTTTCTGTTACAAACATTGCAAGGAACAGCTGCAACAGTGGCCATCGTCCCGTATGAAAATGGACGTTAGAAGTGATCTGGGAGAGCGGAACAAAGCAAGTTTATAACCACAGAATTGGTGTACCCTGGTTATTTTTATTACACCAAGCAGTGCTTTGCTCTTCAGACCTCATTTCATGTGTTTTATTCATGTAGGGCCAAGGTCTTTGTCAAAAAAAGGCTTTAAAATTTATTACTTACACGAGACTTTTTATTAGGAGTGTAAGCTTTAGAGTTGCAGAATATTAAACGAATATCTTTGTAGAATTCCAAGGGACTGGTGTAGTTTCCTGCTTCCAAGGTTTCTTTCACAGTGCTGAAGTCCATGGGAGTGTCTACAATATCTCGATAATCCTATGAAAACGCACAAGAGAAAAATCAAAGCTCTCAAATCCTACAGCAGTGAAATCACCTCAGAGTTCATCCAGTGGCTCAAGCCATTATTTTACCTCGAGAGTTGTTGCAGATAATTCCCTGAAAACATCAGCTCATAAAGGGAGAGGACAGAGCCATGCCCAGCATGGATGACCTGCCAAAGGAGGAACAATTCTGGATGTGGAAAGCTGCACTTACAGGGTAAGAGAAGAGATCAACTGGCTGCCTGAAAGGCTCTGAGTCCTCTCGTTCATAAATCAGGTTTAAGAGCTGCTGGCACTGCTCCTTCCAAGCGTCAGCACTGGCTTTCATGGGCTGCCTCTTCACTCTTCGTCTCACCTGCAGGGAAACAGGTATTGCAGATTGTATCAGAATATTCACATTGTTCACTTGAAGTTCCTATTAATTTCCCAGTGCTCTGATTCAAAGCATTCCCCAGTTAAAAAACAGAAATCCGGGAAGATTAAAGCAGAGCTGATGGCACAGCAATATGCAAATGAGACAAATTTGCCTTTTCTGGTCATATGTAACACTCAAACCCATGAGAAGCTGCCATATTTCAGCTCCAGCCTTGCTATTTTTATTAGCTGCATCGAAATTTGACTGCTGGAGATATTTTTTTTTAGTCGAATTTTTTAAAAAAATGACCAAAGCAGAAATTTTACTCACTCGTCTTTTCCCAGAGGAAGTGCCTGGAGCGTCTGAATCCACATCTACTTCTGCCACCTAAAGGCAAAGGGAATGATCACACACAGGCAGGTCTGGATGCACCCTCAGCCGTGGAAAAAGGGTTAAAAACCAGCCAACAACCACCACGGGGCACTTGGCAACGGGGAACTACAGCACATTTCAAACTGCACGGAAGGGGAGAAGGTGTAAGGAGAGAGAAGGAGCTCAAGGCAGTGATATCTACCCAGGGATCAACTGCTGGGAAATGACACAGAATTACATAAGGAAACCAGCTCTGCTGCCTCGCTGACAATGGAGAGCTGTTGTCCTTCTGACTGAGTAACAGCTCCACTTCCCAGTTCCCCTCATTACTCATCCTTCCAACAAAACATCATGTACTGAGAGAAGATTAAAGACAGGCAGTTCCAAGAAGCATTTTTACTTCAGGGTGCTTATTGTCCCAGGTGAGCCTAAACAGCCTCAATCTCCAAAACTCAGTGCAATTACCCTAAAACAAAGACTCAACAAAAATCAAAATTTCTTTCATGTGCTAAATTTTAAAAGGAAAGGAAATGATCTTACCTCCTCTTCCTCATCAGTACTGCTCAGGTCTTCTGCTTTCACCTTGTTGTAGATTTCTAATATATCAGTACAGCTCTGATCTCTGCAGGACAATGACAAAAAGCAAGGTACACAATGAAGGATCTCAAGAATTGGAGCTGTGGGGTCTGTGAGGTCCAAACTCACCCAATGAAGCGGAGCAGGACGTCTGTCACAATTTTGGCTGCTTTGACTATGGGGCTGTCTGGCTCATTGAAAGTCCTGGCATTGTGTTCAATGTATCTTACCTCCCACATCAGGGCAGAGATTCTCCTGGAAAACACACAAAATGAAAGGAATGGCAGGGGGAGGGAGGTGTGTGTTATTGTCCTTCCACGTTCAGTAGGATTCTTCAGTAAAAAATGGAATTAGGGATTCAGATCAAAGAGAAACAAGTGGTTCTCAGAGAGGAAAAGAAGAGCAGGACATCATTTATTCCCAAATTAATTGGAAAAACGGAGATTTCCAGTTTCCAGCATTACTCAGCCCACTTCTGGCAACTGCAACAAAAGCAAAGCCCCCGTTCAAAGGCAGCAGGGGTGGAAACAAAGCAAACAGGCTCTGCCTCCAACACAGAGCAAGGCTCAGGGTGTTAAACCAACACTCCAGACCCAGCTATGGCAGCTTTTGCCTTAACAACGTGGCCAGAAGAATTCATTATTCAGGAAGACTCACTTTGCCCAAGGCCAATCTGATGTTATGCAGTTGCTGAAGGGACTTTGCACAGCATTCAGCTCCACACTGTCCTCCATGAGGCTGTAATAAAGATCAGCTACAAACCCAAACTCACCTATAAAACCTGTTTTCAAGCCTCCTCCTGATCGTGGTGAGGTCAGTTGGGTAAGCAACGACAGTGCAATACATGGGATAGGCACTAAGGTCCACTGGAACAGCGAAGGGATTAGAAATGTCTGCAAGACAAAAGACCACAATAATTTAGATGCCTCCAAGGGACATCATACCAAGATTCCTTTTAATGGTTTCTGGGGTTTCTTTCTAAGAATTCAGCAAAAGCAACACAGATCTACAGCTGAGAATGTCATTACCCACAGGGCAGGGTTCTCCCTCTTGTATCATCTATTCCTACTCTTGAAAAAGCACTTTTGGTTTAAGTATCACATCTGAGATTTGTGTGCCAGCAGCCAAATCTGACTGAAAGTGGCATATGCACTTACAACGGGAATACTACAAGGGGCAACATAAAGTAAGAACACAGACATGTCCTGGGTGTGACCAGAGGCAGAATTTAATCACACTGTGCTATTAAATGGCTACAAACCAGTTACAAGGAATTTGGAGGTGAGGGTGTTTAGTGAGGATTTGCTGAATGGTTTTGAGGGGTTTAATTCAGTGTTTTGCTCTTTCACATTTAGCTATGACCCCATTGGAAGAAATCAGGTGAAGCCCCGGAAAAAAAGGGAATATAGCTTGGAAATTGGAATATGAAATTTAAAAAGCTCTTTCCAGTAACTTGGTTGAGCAAATTTCAAATACCCCACATCGAGTCCCAACACTCCATCCCATCTACTCTTCTTCAGCCCTGTGCCACCACCCTGACATCCTTAATCCTTCCCCCTTTTCTCTCCAGACATACCAAGGGAAAGAAGCTGCTCAATCCCTCGGATTACTCGTTCACATTCTTCATCTCTGGAATGGGCCCCCCATTCTCCTTCCTGGGGTTTGTAGAGAAGAGCTGTCAGCTCCTCTGGGGTCACAGGAACTCCAGCACCGACCTCCTCCGGATACGCAGCTGGAGAGGAACAATTCCAGAGGGTAAATCCAGGGCCCCAAAGCTGTTGGCTTTGTACAGGGACAGCAATCCCACACACACTTACTTCCTTCTGGGATCGGTTCCATGTCCCATGGACTCATCCTCTCTCTTTCATTGTTGTCCCAGCTATTAAAAAAAAATACATGCAAATGCACAAGTTAGAGCCGAATAGAAAGATCCACCTTTTCTTTACCAGATTTGACCCAAAAGGTCACTCCTGTTAGGAATAAGCCATTCCAACTCCCTATTTTGCTCTTGGATCTCCTATACAGTCACTGCACTGCTGTTTACACCAGAAGTGTTGCTTTAGGAATAAATTCAAAAATTAAATAAGTAAATATTAAAGTTAAGTAACTATTCAAAATATTCTAAAAGAAATAAAAAGTAAGTAACAAATAAAAGGTACAGTAAGTGAATACTAAATTAAATAAGTAAATAAAGTGTCTGGGCATGTATTTAAATGAACAAAGGGATTCCAGTCCTTGAGGTTCTTAATGCTATTTCTGAAGTTCTCTGAGTTGTGCAGGAGCCCCAGGACATGGAAATACTCACTGGACACTGTAGCACTGGAAGGAACTGTCGGGATATTCTGCCTGGAAAGGCTGCTGACTCTCCACAGTCCCAAACCACCAGGCATCATCAATTATACTGCGAAATCTATCCCCTGGAAGGGCAAACGTTGCATTCAGCAAAAGAACAACATCAAGAATTGCTAAATATTTCCTTTTAGAGAATCAACTCCATCCTTTGTGAATGCCCTACTTCCATCCTTACATTTTGCACTACAGGAGTTGAGCCCTTCCCCTCAGGGCAGGACTTGCACATCTCTAGGAATTACTCACAGCTGCCTCACGCCTCAGATCTCACCAGATCAGGAGATTCTCCTGCTATCACTGCCCTTGGAACAGTTGCTCTCATTTCTCTTTTTTTTTTGCTACAGGAATTGCAGCAAACATCAAATAAAAGTTTCCAATGATCTTTACAGTATCACGTGGGTATAGTCCTTCACATCACGTAATAAAGACACTGTGTCCCATTAAACAGCTGCAGAAATGGTGCAAAACACATGGAATTGGGAAAAAAAAATACTCACCTATTTGCCAGTTCCTTTCTTTGGCTTCATTATAAAACTGATGCAGCACAAGGAAATCAATAACATCTGGCATATCGTGGTACCTTCAGAGAATAAGACCAAAAGAAGTTATTATTACCCAGAAATACAGTTCTTGATGAACTACACAGTCCTCAAATTCCAAGCATTTGGGATAATCATTACTGCCATCATCATGCCTTGCACAGGAAGTAAGAAAGGAGGAAGGGGAAGCTTCTACACTGCAAGGAAACCTCTTGAAGAATGTCATCAGCATTCCAGTGACTTACTTTATGGAAAAGGATTCTCCTGTCATTTTGCCTGTGATTGGATCCAGGAATGCAAGCTTCAAGCAGCAGAGTGTGGGAGGCCCAACTTCATATTTAATTCCTACAGTCTTCACAAATTCTTGTTCCTAGTTAGCAAGAAGCATGGAACAGCATTATTTTTAACTTGCCAACAACAAAAATATCCATTTTAAAGTGAAACGTATTAATAAAACTCAAATATGTTTCCACTCTACTCTAATTTCACCCATTAATTTTTCTTTTCCAAATACTACAATCAATCACTGTCACCTCAAAAAGAAAAATGAAGAAGCTCACTCCCTTGGTCGGTTTGTGAACATGATTCCCACAAATTATTTAAGAAGGTTCTAAGGGACAAACCCAGTTTTAAGCACACCAAAGGTTCTCCCTGACCTACCCCAGGGCCCCTCACTCTTGCACAGGGGGAAAAAAGGAAATTCTGCCTCTGAAAACAGAAACTCCACAATAGCCTTTATGTTCATGTCCTGTCAAAGCCCATCCTAAGTGAACAGCTATTTCCTTTTCCACACAAACTGATGACGCCTTGGAAAATTACAGCTGGAATCACCAAATCCCTGGGACTGGTAACTGGGTATTTCCCAGTAAAGTAATTATTTTCATTAACAGAACCACTGGCATGGTTCAGTGAATTTGAGGACATAGATGGGCTCTTCTCTTGATATGAAATCCGAGGAAAGCAGGAAAAAAATATGGCAACAGTGTGGATTAAGTATTGGGAACTCATTCAAAACAAGATCCAGTGTTTAAGAGAACTCCTGCACACATTTAGGTGTTTACACCGTGATTTCTTACTCCTTACCACGGCATTAAAAAGAAGAAACAGAACCCAAATGCTCAGGTCACTGTAGAGTGGTGAGAGAGTCACCAACAGCTCTGCAGTGCTGGCTTCTGAATGAATTCAGTGTTTAAGAAAAAAGAATTTGTGTTGAAAGAGACCCCTGAGAATCAAGTCCAAAACCAGGAAGTGAACAGATGTAAAGACTTTGTGTTAATAAAAACTAACTTTAATATTTACAATTAAAACTTTGATATTAACATTTTAAAGTAATGCTTTCTTTACATTTTTCATGCTGGTTTTTCATGTCAGTTTAACATTACAGAGACATTCAGCTCTTTGAAGTATTTTTTGAACTTACCCTGAGTTCCATTTTGTTCCATGGTTGTTTTTGCATGTTAATACTGTAAATTTTGGCCTTCCTCACTGCCCTCACATAAGCTTCATGGCCTTGCCTAAAGTAAATGATCTTAAAAGAGAAAAAAAAGAGAAAATTAAGAGAGGAAAAAAAGAGAAAATGAGAAGAGAAAAATAGAGAAAATTATTTTACTGACAGTGCTCTTCCTGTTCATTCCATGCCAGGTCTCACCCCTTTCAGAACACATTGCACACTTACTTATTTCATCATAAAACACTCTAGCTAGTTAAAAATATTTATATCAGCCCCCAAATTGGCACCTGCTCTGTGCTTTAAAACTGGGATCATTAAGAAACGTGCAGGTGAAGATGCACAACCAATTCTTCCTGCTGATCCCAAGTTCCCCGTGCAGAAAAAGGGACGCAGGATGCGTAAACAACAAATGGCCTGGGAATTAACAAAGTTACCAAAACTCAGCCTTGTCCTGAGCACAATTCCCTGCAAATATCGCTGGGTAGAACAGTCCTAAAGCAAGCTGAGCTGATGATTGCCTGGGAATGTGGGAATTGCTGAGGGCAGTACCTCATCTCCCATCTGGGGGACGAAGGGCGAGCGGCGGGGAATGGTGTCCAGGATCCACTGCGGAGCCAGCCACTCCTCACTGGGCTCCCCTTCCAGGGACAGCAGCCCACTGGCTTTCTAAACACAGCACATCAGGAGTTAATATAGCTAAATTACATACAGAAGTTAAATATATTGCATTAATTTAGAATGCAATCAATACAATAGTCAGAATACAGTTCATTACTACGGCAGAACACACGGAAAACTCATCATGCAGCAGTTGCTGCAGGTAAGATACAAGGAAAAGCAAATTGTGGAGTGTCATCCTTCCCAAAATCTCCACTAAATAACAGAGAATAAGACAGGTTTGTTATAAATATAATTGAAAACTAAAACTTTCATAAATCATTAAAATGCCTTTAAAACATTCATAAATCATTAAAATGCCCATGGCAGGGGGGTGGGATGAGATGATCTTTAATATCTCTCCAACTCAAACCAGTCTGTGGTTCTATGATAAATAAAGAAATAAACTGTATTTTTATAAACAGTCTAAATATCTTTAAAAAAAAAAAAAAACAGGAAAAAGAAACCTGACCATGTCAATACAATACAGATCCATTATAATTTTACAACAAAACCACCCTGGAGTAAACCTGACTGTGGGGAAGAGCATAAATCTGGGAGAAAAAATGGCATTTGTAATGGAGAACCACCTGTGGGAAGCATGGAAGCACAATGAAACAAACAGTAGAATTTCTTGGTACCACAATTACTGTGCTCTCTATAAATTTTTTTTACTCTATACCCATTTATGAAAAACTTTTCTTTGAAAACAACCACCAAACCTCAAATTTATATTCATAAATTACAAGAGACACTAAAAATTACAGTTGCTGACCTTTTTCCTTGGCTGTTTAAGTTTCCTTCGCTTTGGCTCCAGCCCTTTTGTTCCCTTCATATTTTCATCTTCAGAACTACTACAGATTTTCCGAGCTGCCTGCCTGGTTTGTCTCTTTGGAGGCTGCAGATTAATCCCAGCATCTGCTGTCCAGTCTGAATATTCACTTGATGAATCACTGTAGATAATAAAAAAGTTGTAAGAAAGAGAACAGAAAACTTCAGTTTTCCCACAGTGGATTGAAAAGTCCAAACATTCAAACTGCTCTCCTGGTTCTGCTCAGGATTGGAACCAAATTTTATTATCATGTGAATTTAAAGAAAACTGAAGTGCTCTCTGATTTGTGATTTCAGTAAATTCTTTTATCACTTCGAAACTCACAGTAAAACTCCATCTATGGCTGATATCAATTCTCATTATCTCACTGATTCACAGACTGACTTCATAAGAACTGGCAGCAAAAAATGCACGAAACATTTAAAGAGCAAGAGCGTTTCCCTAAAAATCCAGTTCTGACTTCTTTACTACCAAATAATACCCGTACAAGATTTATATGGCAAAATAGCATTGATTTTTTCCAGTAGCTCTCAATTAAAGACAACATTTTCTTCTAAATGGTCTTTCAAAATTGTTTTTGACTTTGAAAAGAAAAAGAACAGGAAAAAAAATCACAATATAAAATGGTTCATGAAGAACTGGTTAAACATCAGTATTTAAAATGAAGTCTGAGTATCTGAGTATCAATTGTCTTACTTAAATGCCATAATAAACCAGTGTTACCAATTCAAACCCAGTGGAGGTACCTGGAACTGCTCTCACTCTGCCAGGCTGCCACAGGATCATCCATGGATGCATCACTTGTGCCAACAGTCTCATCTTCCTGCAGTGAAAATAACAGGATTCACTTTGGGGCCAAGGGTAAAATGTATCATTTTTGTTTGCAAGCAAGTTGTGTCACCTGAGGAGAGCTTTGTATTCAAGGGCTGCTTTAGCTTTAAATAAATAAATCCACTATTTCTTCCTATATCTTAATTAATATTATAGTATATTCTCATATAGCTCCTATAGAAACAAATGTGAATTTTAATTCTATCAGAACTATAGAATGAGTTCTTATTTAAATGTTTGATTAATAAGTTTAGTGCCCAGGGCCCAGCTTTTTGAGCTGTTCTGTACTTTGAATGCATTTACAAGGCAACAATGTTCAGTCTCTTCCTTAAGGAGAACAAGTTATATTTAATCTGGTATATTTTAAGTTCTTCCCTTGCCAAAATCAATGATGAATACCAATACTCAATCTCTTTCAACAGCAGTCTACAGATGTAGATGAAATCAAAGCACTGCAAAATGAAATCAAAGTCCTGACCTAGAATCCGTGTGCCGTATGAACTCCCAAAATAGCAAGTGGTTTAACACAACCCAGTTAAATTTACTTGAAAATGTTTCAGGTTTCCAAAAATACAGGAGCTGTTTTAAGCTACTTTTGAACACTGTCCTGGCATTTAGGTAAATGATCCTTCACTGTCCAAGACCAACATGCCACAGGAACACCACAAATCCCAGAGACTCAATGACCTGAGTGTTTCTTCCCATGTGGAGAATCACAGAATATCCTGAGCTGGAAGGGACCCACAAGGATCAGAGTCCAGCTCCTGGCCCTGCACGGACACCCCAGCAATCCCACCCTGGGCATCCCTGGGAGCGGTGTCCAAACGCTCCTGGAGCTCTGGCCGCCTTGGGGCTGTCCCCATTCCCTGGGGAGCCTGGGCAGTGCCTGACCCCCTCTGGGGGAAGAACCTTTTCCTAAAATCCAGCCTGCCCCTCCCCTGACACAGCTCCAGCTATTCCCTCAGGTCCTGTCACTGCCATGACCTCTCTGGATTCCCAAGACTGCCCAAAAATCATTGAGAGAGGCTTTGTGATAAGACCACAGCAATTTGGAGATTCTTGGATGAATTCTCTCAGGCACCATCGATTTGTAGGGATCCAGCTGGAGCAGCAGATCCCACACAAGTTCAGGGTTGACTGATCATTCTCAGTCACAGCCCTCCAGCTTAGTGCACTGGGACCCCCTTGCTCCATCATCCATGTCGAAGACAGAGGCAAAGGATGTGTTAGATCCCTCTGCCCTGTCCCTGTCTCTGTTTGTGAGGTGACCATCCCCACCTGGAATGGGCCAATGTTATTTTTACACTGCCTTTTGCCATGAATACATTTGAAAAACCTCATTTTACTGTGCCCCCCCCAGTCCTGGCAGCTCCAGCTCCAGCTGAGCTTCGGCTGCGTGAATTTCCTCCCTACAGCGGACACAAGGAACCTTAACGTGCTCTGGGATTTGGGAACAAGGGAGCTGTTGGAGGTTGCTGGGAGCTCAGACCTCAGAGGAGCTGTCGGACTCGTGGCGTGCACAGGAGTTCTGGCTGGCTCCCTGCTGGCTGTGCTCGATGGTGGAGCGGGTCTGGTACGCGTGCTGCCGCTTCCGCTGGTTCCTGCGCAGGGAGCGGCCGCCGCCCGCCTGGAATTCGCTCTGCCACGGGGACAGGAGCACAAACAGGGACAGAGCAGGGAGTTACTCGTGAGTTACACGGTAAAAAGGTGCGTGGTTACAGTGACTGAGTGTGGCACCCCCGTTACAATGGACCACTAAGAAATCACTGTGGAATTAGACAATATCTCTGACACACTGCGGATGTTTCAGGTGTGGATTTTTGGTTCAACAGAAATTCTGCTTTATAAAGTAGCGGTCTTCGGAAAGGAAATGACTGAAAATACAATTTTTAAAATAAAATTCCTGCAGTCTCTGCGTAAGATAAATCCAGCCCCTTGTAAAAGTTTGGCACCTCTACTTTCCACAAGGCAAACTGAAAACCCACCGTGGCTCTCCTCTTTTCCTTTCCCACCACTGAAGCCTCAAGGATAGAGATTTACCACTATTTGGATGTTATAGACAGCCAAATCACAGTTACAGAGGGAAGACGGTGAGCCAGAGAAACAATTAGGACTACTGATCTTCTAAATAATTCAATAAAATTGGTTTGGGGTTTTCTGTTGGTCTTATTTTTGTTGCTCAGTGCTCAGAACTGCTTCCCACCCAGGTTCTCTCTTCCAGGACATTAACTCACCCGTTGTAAGGTGTGGGATGGCTTTCTCTTCTTGTCAGCAGTGTATAAACTGATTTCTATTTCACCTTTGGCAGCTCGACATTCTTCCTGGACCCTAATTATACATAAGAAACACACATTATATTCATTAAATTGTCAGGTAACGCGACAGCCTCACTAATACAAACATTAAAATACTTGTCTTGCTCTAGGAAATGTAGGCACAAATCCCCCTAGCAGCATCCATCCATTCACTCCTGGAATCACAAGCTAAGGAAGCAAACTCGTTAGCTGAGCAGCCGTAATTATTTTCAAATGTATCAAAATCATTATCAAGTCTTTTTAAAATAAAACTGAAGGGAAATGTGGTATTTGAACTACTGAAGAAAGACTGAATTGTGCAAAGAAGGAATCACCATTCTCAACGCTCCATTCTGATCCTAATATTCCAAACAACCCAACCAACCAAGCCCCAAAGCCGATGCATCACTGAAGAATCATTCCAGGAGCATGGAAGGATCAGACACATTACACCACTCCATCTCTTGTCCCACTTAGCCTCTTACTTGCTGATGCCTGGAGGGAGCTCGTTGACCACCACCCTCCTGCTCCAGGCCATGAGGTCCCTCTCGGTGGCCATCTGGCTGCGGGGCGCGTTGTGGTGCATCTGCCGCACGCCCTCGATCTGCCCGCTCCTGCGCAGCCCCACGTTGGGCGGGGAGGCAACGTCCAAGCCCGGGCTGCGCAGGGCTGGGGGAGAAGGAAAGAAAGAAAGAAAGAAAGAAAGAAAGAGCCTCTTCACTTCCATGAACCATCAATAAAATCATGGAATCACAAGATGGTTGGGCTGGGAGGGACCTTAGAGCTCAAACAGTTCCACTCCCTGCCATGGGACACCTTCCACTAGCCCAGGGTGCTCCAAGCCCTGTCCAGCCTGGCCTTGGACACTTCCAGGGATCCAGGGGCAGCCACAGCTTCTCTGGGCACCCTGTGCCAGGGCCTCCCCACCCTCACAGGGAGGAATTCCTTCCCTGTATCCCATCCACAATTTAAAGCTTAAGGACGGCACAAAGATTGATAAACAAAGGTTGATAATAATGGAATCACCGCCATCATTGTCCTTACTTATCAACACAATCCCCACAGGCTTAAATGCAGTAAATCACATGAAAATACTGCATTTATGGTTGTGCAAAGCTATATAAAAATATCTGGCTATTTAAATACCTTACACATTGTCTAATTAACTTACTCAAATGGGCAGTTCATGTGGCAAAGTCATTGATCAATGCAAGTTCTAGAAGGGAACTGCTTTAATTTCCACACTACTCATATCTGGAAATTCCTTTACACAGCTACAGGGACACACAAATAAAACTGGGAACTGGGGCTGTACAAAACATCAACATATCCTAAGCAGCAGAAAAGACTTTGTGTGAGCTGAAGCTGCCTTTTAGGCAACCTCTTTGACATATCAACTTAGATCAAAGCAAAAATGCATTTTCATATTTTTCCCTGGTATTTTGCCCTGATTTTTTTTTTTACTCCTTCTCGAATTGAAACACAAGCAATTCCAAATCCAAATCCTAATGAGCTTTGCCAGGAAATCTACTTCAAACACATGTAATCAGTCACTTAACCTAGAAGTGATTTATTAGCATCTGTGAATTCTCCCAAGGCTCAGGCTGACTTGCAGCACAGTCCTGGGCATCTGCTCCCTCCCATCAGCTGCACTCACTCAGCTGCTCACATCTGATTGAGTGTGGTTTCAATTTTTAATCACTTTGTGTATTAAATATAAAATCACAGTAGCAGAACACTTACCAGGAGAATAATCTCAAGCTTTCTAAGGAAACACTAAGACAGAGCAACATGTTTATTTTATTAGCACTGATGCTCAGCCCTGTGCTGCAGCAGGAAGCCATTAGTCTGTCACAACACTGTATTCCACTGACAGCCCCTAATTACACGCTTTCATTTTGGCATTTTGCAGTTATGAAGTTTCATCTCTGCACTGATATCAAGACAACACAGTGAACTTCATGCTTATTTTTCAGGAAACCGGTTTATAACAGGAATAATTCCAGTCTAATAACTCCAGGCAATCAGATATAGCCCAGTTAGACCATTGGGTGCCCTCAGCTGCCCCTTAAATCTGTAATTCCTCTATTGGAATCCCACTGCTCCACAGGGGTTAACAAAGTGTACAAGAACAGGAGAGGAAAGCATCCTCAAAGACACCATCTCATACCTGACTTTAACACTTTGATCAGTCCTTCCTGTGATAGGGAAGGAACTGATGGAGATAAGGCTGGGACACTGACCTCCATTAACAGAGTGGGATCTATTGAGTGGAGGGTTTGGAGGAGTCTCTCCTTCATTAATTAGCCTCAGATCTTGTTCCCTCTGGAGCTCTCTGATCATTCCATCGAGGATACTCTCATCCTGGTCATTCGTTTGCTGCCCGATGACTTGTTCAACCACCTCACCATCACCTGGACAAGAACAAAGCCACAAATGCTGATAAAATGACAGATTTCTCTATTACCAAACACCATAGAAATAATCCCATTTAAAACTCTGCACCGCTATTTGTCTGCTCTGCAAAACATCTGATCACCAGCTGGCTTTCTGCTCTCATGTAATAAATGGAGGCAAAGTTTAAAAGAGAAGTTACAATGAAATCCTAAAACTCCAGACCCCGTGTAGAACATAAACACAAACCCTTAGAAAAAGCAGAAAGAAATTATGTTTCAGTAGGTAAGAATGGAAGGTTTTCAGGGATCAGCATTCTGCAAAAGTATGTGTCTATGAGAAAAAAGAACTGTTTTAAAAAACAAAAGCTGGTTTTCCATGTCTTCCTCACGTTCCTGCTTTCTTCCTCACATCCACAGTTACAGAGGTTAACAGACAATGCTTCAAACATCTGCCACCTACCTGGCAAAAATCCCCAGATTTTGGAATATTCTTGCCTCCAATCGATTTGATTCCACACACTTTGTTTTTGCCATAACCCCACCCCATCTCCACTTCTATCTGTATATTGAATTTAAACCATTAATTTATACATCCTCACAGCACCATCCCAGGAGCTGGTGCTCAATACTGTGCCACACTTGTATTATTCATGAGGTTCAGACAGAATACCATTAGCCACATATCCCAGCTGAGGAATAAGTTGTTCGTCCTTGCAATTTTCCCTCCCTGGCACCAGCCGCTGGAATCTCGTGGGATGAGGATTTCCATCAACATCCACCAGGAATGGAGGAGGCATAAGGTGTGGAGCCTGTTGAGTCTGTTCATCCAGCACATAATTATTGGCATCCCGGATCAGGGGCCGGTAATCCGTGTGGAAGAACATCTGATCAGGAATCTGAAAGAAAAGCAATTGAGGAAATAAATCAATGGCCATTTGCAGCTGTCTCGCTGCTCTGGAATGGCTCCCATAAACCACAACTCCTACACTTGGGATCAGCACAAGGAATGTTATGACAGAGAACAGATTCCTACCACAAATGTGGTTTATTACCAAGGCCTGATGCAAAAATTCAACAGTAAAATAGGCCAAGAGAGGTGGACAGAGAAGTTAATGCTTTTCTCCTCTATCTATAGTCTCTTGTTGAAATCTTTTTGATTTAGATAAACAGCAACTGCTCCATGACCTAATTATTATTTTGTCTGGGGCAGGGTGAGGGAATAAATTGTAACACAATACTTCTAAGACAAAATCAGGTCAAGACAGGGAAGAGTTTAAAATTCATTCAACCTACCTTTTCATAATATTTATTGCATCCAAAACCAAATAGTAGCAGATGTCCATGAGAGTCTGTGCAGGCAAAATGCTGCCCATCTGGTGAGAACTTGCAATCAAAAACAGCTCCATGGCCTTGGCCCTCAATCTGTACCAAGCACAGAGAATTGCTTTCACAACCATACATTCTCTGTAACAGCATTTTCACAAACATTTCCCCCGTGCTCCAACACGTACTGAATCCTCATTCTGTGATTTCTCATCTCACTCAAGACTGATTTACACTTCTATTTACTAAACTGAAACTGAAAAAGAAGTAAAACTTCACATTTTCTCCCTGTCCTGAAATTTCAGCCCAACTTTTACTGTATGTTCTGGAACAACCACCTGGAAGTCTACATTTTATGTTAATGGTAGACATAGGGCAAGATCACCAAAGATCTCAGGGCTGTACTGGCTCTGGAGGTATTTAATAAAATCTGCTTTTGTGTCAAGACCAGTTTTGTGAAATAAGAAAAAAAAACAAACCTCCTGTGATCCTTCTTACCATGTTAAAGTAATTGCGAATTTTTGTTCCTTTGTCTATATCCCAAACAAAAATATTCCCATCGTGTCCTGCCGAAAGCACAATCCTTTGGTCAAAGGGATGAGCCTCCAGAACAAAAACTTCGTCGTCATGACCCTGCAATGACAGCAGGGGGGAAAAAAAGAAGTTGTATTTCTCTGTGTGGTATCTCCAGATGTGTGGGAGTTACTGAGAGGACATCCTAGATCAGGGAGTCACCCAGGACACTTCAAATTTACTGGAACTGTGCTTGGTCACCGCTCCTGCCAGAGGTTTGGCATTGTCACTGCTCGGCACCTCTGAGATGGGGAGGGATGGGGAGGAAGGAGAAATCAGGGCACAAATGGAGCCTCCAAGGGGTTCCCTGTCAGCCAGCAATCACCAGGATTCTGCACATCAGCTCCTTTCCCCACAGGACACCCTCCTCCCAGCAGGCAGGGGACAGCTGGATACTTCAACACCAAATCCTTGTCAGGGGAATGGTGATGAGTTTAGCCTCAGGCCAATCTCAGAGTGAACTACATCCATTTGGGATGGCCCCCCTGGAATTGTACTCACGGATAAGCTATGGAGAAGCTGCCCTGTGGATGAGTTCCACACTTTGAGGAGGAAATTGTTGACTGCAGTGATGACAGTGGCATCATATCGATCCCAAGCCACCATGGTAACCTTCAGCTTGGTCACCTTGTCCTCCCCAGATGCCACATTGTTTCTAAGGAAATCAGCAATTTAAAAAGGAATAAATCAGTAACTACATATGGAAACATTTAGGAGAGCTGATTCAGGATGAAATTCTGGGGAAGATGGATCACAGCCACATCTGTGACTCTGGCTAAGGCAGGAGGATGAAGGATGGTTCTGCACTGGTAAAACCCGGATAGGGGAAATATTCAGTGCCACTGAGATTTATAGAGCTCTATTTCCTGAAAAAGGACATTTTCTACTCTGTTCCTAAGCCATCATCCTCCCCTACCCCAATTCTTCCTTTCAGATCTATTAAGCTTTTTCCTACAAGGCATTTTTCTTATCAGTCATCAATATCAGTAAACTCCACGATGAGCAGGAACCTGCTAAATAAATCCAACTCACACTTCCGACTGCAAACACTGCAAATGTAACCACTGAAATATGGAGAATTCTGCAAAGCAAGTGCCTAATGGATTTCTCCATTTCTGCTCTTTGTTGTTGTGAATATTCAATGACAATTCAATTACAGGGCACTTAAAGAAGTCACTTGAGGATCTCAAAAAGAAAAACTTGAAACCCTAATTGAACCTGAGAACCAAACACCAATTTCACCTCTTACTTGGAAACTTAGGAAGGAAATACAATGTTAAGAACCATGTTGGATATATATATTAGCATATGATCACTGGGGCTCTACCAAAACCTCCTTCTGTGAGATAAATTGTTTGACATCCTTATTTCATGTGTAAAATACTAAATATTCCTCAACTATTAGGATAGGGAAGTACCAACAGATTATTATTTATTTGGGGGCGAATTAACTGTGTAAGTTGACAAAGCCACGACATTTTCAATACATCCACTGAAATTAACTCAAAATGGAAGCAAATAAGCAGTTTTCAGTATGATGGAGGATTTAGCTTGCAGGTAAACGTGCCCATGAGGTGTGTTCTGCTTGCTTTGCTTTACCCTGTCATTTTTGTAGCCATATCCAGGACCAGACTCTTCCAGTCGTGCTGATGGTAGTGCCAGATTCTTGCTGTTCCATCCCTGCTTCCACTGACAAACCTTAAGCTATGGGGCAAAGGGAAAAAAAAAAGCCATGAAATTCTGAACAAAGATGGTTTCATCCCCACATGGACACCAATAAATGATATATGTACACTTGGAAGTGTGTACTTGTGTATCTCTACTTCTCTTACCCATGAGGTTACGATTTTCCTATCAGATATTGTAGGGTACAAGAGAGTTTCTAGCCCACAACATTAATTACATTTGGCTCCAGCAGCAGATGGCCTTGGAATGACTTCAATGTCGTAATTCATACGAGCTGCACATTCCCTTTTTAATGACATCAGCAAATCCCTGGAGCAGCTCAGAGTGGCAGCAAAGAAAGGGAAACTGCGTGCCAGGAGTCTGGCATAAATTATAATACATTAACTTAGGGGCAGGGTGAAGACAGGCAAGGGGAAGAGCCAAACAGAGCACAAGGAGGTTGTCCCGCCTGTGGAGCTGAACAGGAATATTTTAACTTTTAAACCTCTCCTTATTAAAAAATTTCAAGCATCCAGCAAATGTATTTAAACCACATCATAATGCTTTGGCCATCAATGTCACAGAAATAATTTCTGTTGAGAAACTGGGGAAAAAGCTCCTCAAGTAATACATTTTCACAGGATGGCCAACACCTTTGGAAGTACATTCCATTTATATACAAAGTCACACTTAAAAAGCAAATCTATTACATTTTATGAAGTGATTGTTACACCTTTTCAGTTTCCTTGGTCTGATTTTTTTCACTGCGATGAAAAAGAGCTTGAAAATGCTTGCGACAAATTAATTTTCTTCTTAATTTTACTTCTTTATATTAAAATAAAAAGGAAGGTACCCCCTTTTTTCCATTCAAAGCATCATTACAGAATATAATTTTCAGTGAGTACGTGACCTCATTCCCTCTCACGTGGCTTGGAAGGAACTGGTGGTACAACCGCACCAGCACATTCCCACATCATTCCCCATGACAAAGCTCCCCAAATACAGGTGCACAGCTACAGTTTGGCTTGGAAGGTTCATCCCTCAAAAGCACATCCCTTAAAATTCCTGCCCAGCAAAATAAGGAATAGGAGCAAAAGCTGGGATAAAAACATCCATATTTACTAACTTCTGCTTTAGACTACATTGATTACAACGCTCTTCCTCCACAAGCAACCCCTCTGTGGGGGCTACCTGGGAAGGAAGGAAGGCTGTTCTTACACAGAAAAGTTATAAAATTTGGGTTCCAATTTGCCGTTTGAAAGAAAAAACAAATTAAAAGCACAGTTACAGAGCATTTTTGTTGTTACAGCAGAGGACAACGAGTTGGAGCCTGTGGACATGACACACATCTTGCAACACACTGCAATAATTTGGCCAAGATTAAGCCAAGCCCACGGGCAATCTTCCCGTTGCGCCAAATTTTCCATGAAACGTTGTTTGGAAAATTAAATACCATCATTGTCAGGTCCAAAGCCCAGCACTCACCTGTCACCGTTGTTACAGAACTGCACTGCAACCACTTTGTCCTAAACAAGGAGGGAGGAAAACAACAGAAGTGAAAAACTCAGACAAAAAGATCTTCATGATGAGCTTTTTATTTAGCAAATAAAAAAATTGTCCATAAATTCGAATACAGAGAAGTCGTATTTGAAGTTAAAACTTCCCCAGACACGTTGTGTTAAACACTGAAATAAAAAACTTCAGAGAGGTGATGGTTTCCCGCGATTTTTAGACTTAAAAGTGCATCAAAAATTTAATCAAAAATTGCAAAGCTTGGCTTTATTAACGCTTACAGATCGTTGAGAAACAAATGTTATGTTTTAGACAGTTTTGCCCTTTTTTAATTTGCCAAACGCTTGTGCTGGCTCCATGATTTTCTCTCTCTACTCCCACTGATGTCTCTAACTCCTGGTAACTGGGATTTGTTTTAGGAGGGGCTGACAGCTGTCTGCAGGATTAAGAGTGGACTTAAAGAAATTAAAGGAATTACAGCTTCTTCCAAACCTGTTCAATACAGAAAACATTCTTTTCTTTTGTGAACAAAATGCTTGTTAGATGTGTTGGCTTGGAGACTTAAATGTGAGAGCCACGACTCTCACTGAAGTTCAGGGAATCAATTTAGACCTTGGGCTTAATCCACAAAATGTTCCTGAGGTGGTAATTTTGTAGTTTGAATTTTTATGGGAACAGTTCTGCATTACCTGAAAAAAAGATGCTTTAAGCTTTATTTTCTAAATGAAATTACCATCATGATCCAAACTTGGACAGCACAGTCCAAAACCTGTATTACTTTGTCTTGTTATGTGGATTTAACTAAACATTCAACAGCAAGTTTAATAGGAAAAAATGACACTGTGCATTAAAACTGTTTTAATTCCTCATTCCAACACAGATTTTTTTCAAGAATAAGGGAAAATCACCTGGTCCCTCAGTTTTCTGGGGGAACGAAATACGTAAAACCTGTTTTGCGCAAACCTCTCGCCTCAGAGGGATTTAAAAATAAACATCCCACAAATTTCCAGGCATTTAAATACCACAGTGTTGAAAGCCAAACAAATTCTAGACAGTTAATTAAAAAAAAAAAAAATAGGATGTACAGAAACCAAGTTCCTGAAATGAGGTAAAGGGTTGGAAAAACAGATTTTCTTTTGGATTTGCCTCTTACCGTGTGAGATTCCAGCTCAGCCATTTTCTCTGGAGATTCTGAGCCCAAATAATAAATTCTTATCACGTGGTCAGTACTCCCTGTTGCAATGAACATGCCACCTAAAACAGAGAATTCTCTGTGAGAAGAAAAGTCATCCAAGGAACAACTTCTTTTAACTTCATTTATTTTAATTTGCTGCTTTCTTGTCAAAGCAGCAAACTAGTTTTAAACAGAAAATTTCAGTGGAAACAGGCAAATGTCAAATAAAATATTTAAGTGTAACTTCAATATCGACTTGACCCACAGCAGAGAAATTATTGCTGAACTGGGATGCAGTGATTAAGGTATTTTATTGTAATTTCTTTACAATATTGCCCAGAAAGGGCACTATTGTGTGGCTTACTGCATTGAAGTGGGTTTAGTTAATTCGGGATTTCTAGCTTTAAAAAAGCAATGTGGCTCTACAAAAGCTCTCAATTTCAAAAAGCAAATTTAACGAGTAATTACATCATTTTCTTTGTAAAAATCATTTAATTTTGCTCATTCAAAGCTGCAAAGGAGGTCTGTTAAGCTGAGATTTTCCAATACATTGAATTGATCCTCTTAGAATTCAGCCAAATTTGGAAGATTAGCAAAAGTGGAATTTGCGACAGAGGATTTCCAGAACTTTTCACTCAAAAACTTTACAAGGTAAAGTCTTAAAAGGATGTTACAGAGAAAGATCTCTGATGTGCAAAACAAGAGACTGAAAGCCTTGGAAGTGGTCAAGATATTTTAGCTTAAATTAAAGGAAAAAAGAGAAAGAGCAGCTTGAGGCAGACATTTTTCAGGGAAAATTTCCAACAATCACAATCTGACAGTGGTAAAATTAACTGGAAAAGGGTTTAACACTATTTATATTTAAAGAGAAGTAACAGAACTGTCACCAAAGGCCCCAAATTCACGGAACAGCTGATGCTGGACACGTACCAGAACTGAAAGATGAACAGGAGATCTGAACACCGGGCCTGGACCTCTCTGCAAACTTCACAGGACGATCCCTACGTGCAAAACACAACATTTTTATTTTCCCTTCTTTATTCAACAAGAACAGTTTCCTGCAGCTCAGCAGGTTGAGGCCAGTATGTTCATCTTAAATCTCTTGATTTTATAATTCTCACCTAAGTTTGCTAGAACTTATTTTTCATTTTAGGAATTTTCTTCCTTAGTTTAATAAGAAAACCGTAATTCTCTAAATTGAAGATTATTTAATTGATTTATCATGATACCAGTTCAAATCTATTTAGAACAGACCCTGCCAAACCATTAATCCAATAGCATTTCCTCCCAATTAAATATGGGTTTGATGACATCTACATATGTACATTAAAAGCAAATTAATTCTTCTGCCTGTACATTTTGGACAAGGATTTAATCCTGAACATAAAAGCTGGAATTTCTTCCACAACTTTGGCTTGCAAAGCACAAACCCCAGCAATAAGGACCTCAATCTCTGTCTCCCCTCTGGGTTCCTACGCCACAGAATCCCAAAGTGCTCCTGCCCCACACACCAGTTTATTGAGCAAGAAAACGCCCTTATTTCATTATCTCAGCATTCCTCTCCGTGCCAAAATTAAAAACAAATTCCTCCTCGATTTAAAATAATCATAATTATCTAAACAGTCTTACTTGAATTTCATGGTGTTTGCATGCCACTGCCAGAAACAGATTGTTCCGTCGGCACCGGTGGAAGTGAGGTATCGAGTTGTTCCTTTCCTTGCTGGAGAGAACTAAAAATAAAAGTTGTAACAATTAAACCAGCTCCTATCCTCTCTTCTTTCATGCTGGAAACTTGTTGACAAGGATGTTTTTCACTAGCACATTAGTTTCTCCCCAGGAGTACAGAGAGCAGGGGTAAGCACACAACCTGAATTTCCATAAAAATAAAGCTGAGGAAATGGAAAACACCTACATTTTGGTTAGGAGTTCTTTGTTTTTACCACACAAAGGAAATTGGAGAAATGAAACAAGCCCAGACCCTGTAAATGGGGCAAAAACACGAGGAAATAGTTCTTGCTGGGATAGAACTGGATCAAACATGGCAAATACAATGATTCCTGCATCCAAGCCCAACGAAGAACAGCTGCCCAGCAGGATCCCCTCTCCTCTATCTTCCTAAACCTTTCTAAGGAATGGGAAAGCTTTTTATTCTTTAATTCCTAACTGCAGCAATACCTTTAATCCTCGGGCTACCTGGTAATTTGATAAAGGAATCCAGCCATGTTTCCTCAAAAAGCAGTGATTGAGTATATTCTAAATGATCGGTTTCACAAAGAGCTTGAGAGAAACACACACACACACATATAAACAAATAATACACCAGTTATAAAGGCAGGTTGTAGAATACATTTCCAAAACAACCACCTTAACACGCTTGAAATCAGACAAAAATTGGAAGTGTAGGGAAGATGGGGAGAAATGAGACTCCTGGGGAATACTGGCATGAGGGAGAAGCCTGTGCTGAATCCAAGGCAGCACCACTCCAGGGGAGGGATTCTGAGCCAAACAGCCCCGCTCACTCTCCCCTCCATGTGCATCACCTGCCAAATTGCAGGGATTGTCTTTTTTATCCTGGAAATTTTGTGTTTTGGATGTTTCTGCCTGGCAGTTGTGAGGTTTCTTGAAAGAAAATCTCCATTTGCTACAACATCCAGAGCAGCTCCTTATGCTACAAGCTAAGATAACAAGGAAAAAAAGAAATAGGGAGTAAGGAATTTTAACTGATCCTTCTGAAAAACAAATGTTCTCTGTGAATACAAGAGCATTGGGTCAGGTGCTGTGCCAGGAGCACCACCAAAGATGCCAAACACGCCAGCGAGTTGAGCCAAGGAGATGCCGTTGCTCTCCTGAGTTGCTCTAAAAGAGCATCAGACCTCCCATTTTCTAGACCTAAGGAAGCAGCAGTGGGATCACACAGCTAAAAGCACATGGAAGCAGGAGGATGATCCCCTGGGCACCGCAGGATTGAGTTAAGCAGGAAAAACACCCTCAAGTTGGGACAAATCGGAAACAAAAAGATCAATTTTATCCTTGACCACCACAGCTCTCATTACCATTCTAATTCAAAGGTTTATGGAAAAACCCCCTCAGTCCTTACCTGTATGGAAGTGATGGAAGCTGAGTGGCCCTGCAGGACCGCGAGGGGGGCACAGGTCCGGAGGCACCACACCCTGACCACCTTGTCACAGCTGCCCGCGGCCAGCAGCGTGTTCTCGTAGTTGACGGCCATGTCCGAGATCTCGGCCGAGTGGCCCCGCAGGGTGGACAGCAGGCGCCCATCGTCCGTGGCCCAGATCTTCACCAAACAATCATCTGACCCCTGAAATTCCACAGAAATTCCCAAAGGTTACAGAAAATACGGGACAGGTTCCATGCACGTCACACACAGGGCACTGTGGATGGACACGGATCCCAACCGCCGTGAACTGACAGAACGACTTCAGTGGGATTCCACAGAGGCACAACTTTATGAAGGAATTCTTCCCTGTGAAGGTGGGGAGGCCCTGACACAGGGTGCCCAGAGAAGCTGTGGCTGCCCCTGGATCCCTGGAAGTGTCCAAGGCCAGGTTGGACAGGACTTGGAGCACCCTGGGATAGGGGAAGGTGTCCCTGCCCATGGCAGGAGGTGGGACTGGGCGACCTTGAAATATTTCATCCCATCCAAACCATTCTGGGATTCTATGGTTCTATGAACTGTGGAGTCTGGGGATCATTTTATGGAGTCAGGGATTTCAATTTGATAAAAGAGCATCATGGAATCACAGGATGGTTTATGTTGGAAGGGATCTGTTTGGAAGGCAGGGACACCTTCCACTGACCCAGTGTGCTCCAAGCCCCATCCAACCTGGCTCCAGGGATCCAGGGGCAGCCACAGCTTCTTTGGACAACCTGTGCCAGGGCCTCCCCACCCTCACAGAGAAGGATTTCTTCCCAACACCCACCCAACCCTGCCCTCTGGCAGTGGGAAGCCATTCCCCCTTGTCCTGGCACTCCATGCACAGTGATAAACGTTGACAGCTAAAAACGCAACGTTCATTTGAAAAATCTGTTGATTTTTAAATATGCCCAGCAAAAAGCAAGGGCATCACCACAGAAATGGATGTCACTGTATTCTGGAGAAAAACTTAAAATAATTATCATGTATTCACTGACACACTACCAATCCTGGAAGGTAAATTTAGTAGAAAAACAACTTGCAGCTGAACAAAGTCATGTCTGCATCTCAATCGGTGACTAAGAGGCTGTTGAGGGACTCAAGAAAGGAAGAAATCAAACCAAACAAAGCAATCTTCCAAACAAAAAAAAAAGTCCAAATTTTAAACTTACTGTAAAAATTCTCCTCCCACTGCGATCAAAGGCTATGCAATAAACAGAGGAGAGGTGCCCCAAAATCCTCTTGTGCATCTTCATGTGTTGGTAGGTGGATGTTGGGAACAAGTGGCTGAAACGGCCACATCCAGTTAATTGCCTGGCAGAAAGGATATGAACTGGGAGAGAAAAACAAAGCAAAAAGAAGACTGAGACATGAATTCTGTCCAGAACTCAGAGTAAATAAATATTAAATAAATATAATATTTATTAACAACCCTATTATTAGAATCGGTAATAAATCTGAACCTCTTCCATCGCATCAGAACATTCTGTACAGCGTTATAAAAAGAAATCCCACTCCTGATGCAGCCTTTCAATACCCACCACAGGCTGCACCTGCTTCCTTACCAAAAATGAAAGCAGAATGAAAAGTTCCCACCACAACTGGGAGTTATTCCAATGTTCAATTCATGAACAGGTAACAGATACATTTATCCTACAAGGACGTGGAATATCTTTAAGGAAAATCTTTGAAGGAAGAAAGGAAATTTAGGAAATTAAGGAAATTACATGTTACTAATATCAGTTACAAGAGGAGTATAATAATAGTTTGTTTTAAGTGCTTTTTTGGTGATAAAAATCTTTCTTTGGAATGGCTTCCAGATCGTATGTGAGGGCCAAAGGACTTCCCCATCCACATCCTTGCATTCCTATGGCAATGGAATTGAAGAACAAGAAATAGGTGGCACTGATGGAAAAGTCCCAGTGGCACAACGGCAGGTAAGAGAAAGAACTGCAACAACAACAAACTCCTTCCTAGTTCCCTTTGATAAAACAGAATCATGGAATGACAGGATGGTTTATGTTGGAAGGGATCTGTTTGTTCATTTCCAAGCACAGTCTGAAATCTAAAGGCACAAAACCATGCTGTAAAAAAGCCTTTGATTGGATGCACAAATTGAGACCATTCTGAGGTATTTCATTTCACCCATCCTATCCTATTGCTATTTTCCCTAACCTATCCTCATTCACAGCACTTGAACTTAGGATTTGAAAGTTTTGAGAGGGTTTTTCAGTGGCACTTGAGGATCTGACAGAGCTGTGCTGGTGGGTTTGTGGAGTCCCTGTGATAGCAGATTCCCCGGAGCAACTCCTTATCTTCTCCTGCACCTTGATGTGGGCTGGGCTTCACAGGAGCCCCACGAAGCTCTTTAGTGCCTTTCACTCCTTTAGCTTAAAAGTCTAGTGAAAAACTCGAGCCATTTCTTAATTGTCTTATGATATCACTGCCAATTTACACAAAAAAAAAAAAGATCATGGAATACGTTAAAAAATTAATCTACAAAGTCAAGAAGTGCCCTTTCAAAGGGTTCCTAACCCGTAACTCCTTGTGTAAATTGATACCATTGAAGTATTTACACACAAGGAAGTAAAAGAAATTGTTTCCAGCTTTAAAGAAAGTATTTTTGTGTCTCAGTTTTAGGCTCTGAAATGTGGATTATTTTTAATCACTCAATGCAATTGAAACATGACACATGAGGGGAAAAAAAGCTGCATAAAAGATGCTTGCAAAAGCCATCAGGCTCCAGCATAACCTCACCTTCAGTCAATATTTGCTTTGCATGTAAAAACACATATTCAGCAATACTAAAAAGCAAAACACACTAAAGCAAATTAATTTACTACCTACCTACTATTCAACTGATACCTGATATTATACAGGGCTGTTAAACAAAACTGTCTCCTCGAGCAAAGTAAAACTGAAATTTTAAACTCTTTTTCCTACCTCTAACACAGAGATTCCCGCCGTGATAAATGCTCTACAAAGGTACCTCAGCTTTGCCTACACATTATTTTATTTACCCTTCAAGTATGACAGCTTAAAAGCTGAATTCTTAAAAATATTACACCCCCCTTTCCCCTTACCCTGTGTGCCAACAGAGGCACGGAGTCATTCAGCAACATGGTGATTGTGCCGTGCCTTTCAGGGCTTCAAGCATTTCAATACATATATATTTATATATTTAAATACATAATAACAGTGTATCTGCCTGTAAGCAATTTCAAATGGCTTTGAATATTTTTTTAACCACACAAAGAACTGTGTGAATCAAAAAGATACACTCTCACGTCAAAATATTCCTAATAATCACAATATTTTCTGCGTCCCCCTGCAAACCTTCTGAACATTTACCACTGCCGTTTGCTGCAAATCCCATGAAGGAAGCACCAAAAAGCACCTAAATCCCACAGTTTTGGCACCTCAGTTTTCCGGTCGATTCCCAGCCTTGCAATCAGTTCAGCTTCAGCAGATATGAAAGTAATTTCTTTTTTTTTTTTCTGTGTTTATTTCCCTATTTGCACAATGGGGACCAAACTCCTCCATCTCCCTTGGATAATTAAAAAGTAAAAAGCCCTGTTTATGAAATGCTTCAATCAGAGACATCCAGAACTGTCGTTGAGCCACGAGGAGCAACAACTTTATCAAGGCAACAGCATCTTTGGACAAAAAAACCCGATCACTGCTGCAAAGGAACAAACCAAACATTCTCCATTCCTGTATTTTTAGGAAGATTAATACACAACATCTAAATAGGGAATTACCCCCACATGACAAAAATCCCTGTGAAGTTTCCTTTCTACAGCACAATGAAGTTATTGTCCTCCTAAGGCCACAGAGCATTAAAACCCAACAACAATTCCCACATGGAGAAATAGCAACTTAGTAACCCTAAAACATTTTACTAACCTATCTCATTAACTGATGTATTTCATGCCACACTGGGTGTAAGAGCTGCCAAGTCCACCCCCTCACTATTCCCTGCCAGGAAAAACTTTCAAGACAGTTACTTCCCATAAAAAGGGAGGAGATCCAGCCTTCTTGATAAGAAAAGTTAATTTTGTCTCAATACTGAAGGGCCATCTCAGCTCCTCCAACTACCAACCTGTAAAATACAGGCATTTTTCTCTTTCTTTCCCACAGTCCTTGGTCCTGGAAGACCACAGCTTGAGGAAAATTGCAGTCCTTCGTGCAAGTCACAGAAGCTGACGACAGCAATTCCTAAATCAGAATTTACCCCACATTCTACTGCAGGTGACAGCACAAATGTAAAACCCCTTGCAAGAAAGCTCACCTAGGAAGGATAAACCCCAAATGCTGCAACAACAACCCACCAGTGAAAGCTAGATTGAAAAACAATCATCAGACAGCCCCAATTTCAAAGTTAAATCACAGCCTCAGAAGGAATTCAAGCATTTCAGTGAGGCAAAGTCATTGGGCAGCACCAGCCTGAATTCCTGCTCTCCCTAAAAACCCTTGTCTCGCTCCACTTTTCGCAAGGAAAACTAGAAAATGGGAAACTGGTGCAAACGTTTGCTTTAAAATCAGTTTCTCAGGAGTGATGAGCTCCTATCAGACTGTTTTAGCCTCTGCAAGAAGCACTGGAACTTTGTAATGAGGACCTAGATTCTGCCCTCATCACAAACCCGAGCAGGGATCGGGTACCACTCACGGGAGAGAAACAAGTCAGGATGTCATAGGAATTGCAGGAAGCAAACACAGTTGGCTCCCACATGGAAAACACCTTCTGAGAGAGTGGCTGTGTGGCCACAAAGAGCCTGGACCCAGGAGAAGCAGCGAAAGCACAGCGTGTTCCAGCTCTGGGAGCTGCTGACCTCATGGAACTCATTTCCAGCACGAACCATCATCGATTCCTGACCTCATCCCGGCGCTGCTCTTTGGCAGGCCCAAGGTAGCTGGATCACCTTGACTGTGAATTTCCACCCAGCTGAAATGCTTCTTCACTGAGACTGTGCTGAAAACTTTCTGCTTCCGAATTTTGTGTTGTTTTTACTAACAACAGCTGCCCACAGAAATATTTCCATCCTCAGGTTAGAGCAGCTCTTAAAGACTGAAAACAACCTTCTTTCTGACCTGCTTTGAGTTGCCTGCAAAAAAAAAAAAAGCCCTGACAAAATCGAAGTAGCATCAAAAGCAGGTTTATCAAAGGGGAAATCACTCCCAGTGCTGAGGTACTGCATGACCAGTCTTTCCACTTTCTGTCTGGAAGAGCACAAAGGGAACCCTGGAAGTTCCACTACAGCAAAAGCTGCCCAGAAAGGCTCCACCAGACTCTCCTCTCTGTGTCGTCCTGTTGGCAGCAGGAAGCTCTGCCAGCATTTTCCCTCCTTGTCCCCCTCCAGGAGATCACCACAGCCCCAACATACAGACACCACATCCCTGGGAATGACTTCCACAGCTCAGCACTCTCCCAGAGACTCCCCAAGCCAGAAGATTCCCAACTCTGCACAAACACGCTGGGAAAAGGCAACACGGATTTCCCGCTCCAATTCCACTGGGCAGGACCTTTCATTTTGGGGTACAGACCACAAGGTCCCATCCCAACCCAACCACATGGAAAGGCAACCACTGCAGCTCCTGACTCTTCCAGCTGGGCCCTCCCAGTTGATCCCAGTTGGACCATCAGTGACCCCATTCTCACAGCATTTATGGTGGAAAGCTTGAATCCTTATCACTGGAAGGGAAAAGATGTGAGAATACTCCTGGCTGCTCACTCTGTACCTTATTTATCACTTTGCACAGGTAATGACACAATCATCTCACTCCTGAATACACATTAATGGGTGTCTTTTACTTCAGCCCAACTCCTTCAGCAAGTAATTCCAGACAAGTCCATCTGCCTGAGCCAGCACAGTGTGGGAATTGAGTTATGCCAAAATATCAAAGAGGTCAGGCACACTTCTTCATCTTGCACTTAAAACAAGACACACACTCTGCAGCATCTCTGGCTGGCACCACTCACCAGTGGGGAAAAAACCACCCATTTTGCAGAAACAGACAGAATTTTCTGACTTCCTCTTCAGGATTAACAAGGAATCCCAAAATCAAACTCCTGCCTGAAATCAAATCCTTATTTTAATATTTATACACATTTTCCTCTCTTAGTAGTAGTTTATGTAGCTACACCAAGGACTGTATTCTTCCAGGAATCAATACTTATAAAAATTACTTCTTGGCTATGAAAGACCCTTTTCCACACAATACCTTTGCATTTCTTAAAAAAAAAAAAAACAAAACAATTAGGAAAACACCCAAACCAAACAATTATTCTGTTCTTTAAGACACTAAATAGTTACCAAACAAGCAGCACAGCCCTTTGCCATGAAAGAATGACAAATGCTGAAGTCCAATCTGCCAGGATGCCTCATTAATAATGTCACATATTCCAAAAACACCCAGTCTGATGAAAGAATTGATCCAAGAATCCGTGCAGAAATACAACCAGAGGAGTTGTGTGCAATAAATCTACAATGCAGACTATTAGTAATCCATCAGCACAACTGCTCACAGCAAAGTAACTGCAGAAGCAGCCTAAAAGAATAAATACACAGATAGGGTAAAAAACAGAAAACTGCCAGCACCACCCCCACTTCTCCAAAGGGAGGGAGGATCCACATGTGAAAGGACTCCCTGACAAACCAGGCAAATGTATCCATTTGCACAGAGATAAAATACCCTAAGAAGAAACAAACCAGGATTTACTTTTATGCCTGCAAGAATCCATTTTTTTGCTATAAAAACAGTTCATGAAAGTTCGAGCCATACAAGGCAAACGCTTGAGTTTATATAAAACAGAGCGGCTCTGTGATGAGATGGAAGCTGAGAGCCCACATATATCTGAGCTTTATACAAGTTCTTTATCTAATTGTGTGGACAACTGAGGCTGAAGGAATACAAATGTTGCTTTGGTGATTATTTCCTTTTTGGAGAGGGATGTTGCAAGCAGTCTGTTTTCTGTCATAAGCCAACTAAAAGGAATTCTTGAGTCGAAAAAGTTCCCTGGGAGCCAGACGCTTTGTTCTGGCTAAGATTCCATGATGATTCCAGGACTCCATGCTCCTGTGACCATGCCCATCCAATCTTACAACCACATGTACATATTATGGAGGTGTATCATAAAAAAATACCCAAGCCCACTGCCCTCCAAACAACCGTGCAAAGCTACACACAATGTGGAAAATCCAAGCCTGAATAACACAACAATTATCCTATTGTCAGGGAGAGACCTATTTTAGACTAATTCATCGTGAAACGTTAAAGAAAATATTAATGCAAACCCATAGTGGTGTTTTAGCCAGTGAGAGGAACTTTCTGTGGGACAGAATAAATATAAAGAGGAGAAAAAAATCCATTTTATGGACTTCCAAACTCACCCACGTTTGGTGGTTTCCCGTAGTTCACTGGGAGTTCGGGGGGTCGGCCCCTGTGCAGAGCTGCAAATGCAGATCCTTTCCATAGCGTGTGTCTGAAGTCTGCACCAGCGAGAGTGACAAGGGACAAAAAATAATCAATACATTAAATAATCAAGAGATCAAGCACCGCTGCCAGCAGCCCAGAATGAGATTTGTCTCGTTAAATACTTTGTCAGAGATTCCTCATTTAAAGATCGTGACTCCGATTTCCAGTTCCTCAGCAGCGTCCCTGTAAATGGTTTCAACTTATTTTTGCTTAATTTGGGTGATTATTGACTCTAAATCCATGGAGAGAAGAAGTGAATTTAAAAACTGGGTGCACTTTGCATTGAGGCAGGACTGAACCCTGCCGTGTTTTCCTTCTGCAATCCCAACACTTAAAACACCTCTGCTTAGGAACTGCATATTTGAGAATACATATTTTGCTGCCTAAAAGTGGGAGAAGTGAGGGTTTTTTCCAATAAATCTGTTTTCCTGCAATTTGTGGCAACGCGCCCTCCTTTCAGATTGTCCTCTGCACCCCACCCCCCTTCCCCAAAAAAATCATTGTTTTAAAGTGAAGACTGTTCTCTTTAAAGACTCTCCAGCTCTCTGCTGCCAACTGGCCTCGGAGAGGCTCCTCTCTAGAACAATAGTGATTTTTCTGAGACTGTTCAAAGTGCCTCAGAAATTAGACCTGGATTTCTTCCATTTCTGGCCATCTGGAGGGAGAGAAATGAGCTTCCACGGTGAGTAAGTACAGAAACAGAAGGACAGTGCCGCAGGTTGGTGGATCTGTGTAGCGCCATGTAGATCTCTGAACATGAAGTGCACAAGCTGAGGTGACTCAGAGACTCCTGAGAGCACCTTCTGATTAAACCCCAAACTGCTGCACAGAGTATTAAATGATACTCATTAAAAACAGCACTCAGACTTCCTAAAATAGATCCATCCACCTAAACCCTTCTGTTCCCCTGCAGAAAAATGTTTATTTTCTCTTTACATTTTGCTGCTGTTTGCTTCTAAGCTGCAACCGGAGTGTGAAACGAAGGAATGTTTCTCTGCAAACCTGAATTTCTGCACCTAATTACAGCAAAGCACAGGCAAAACAAGACTCAGCCTCAAAACTGTGTAGGGCAACGTGTCTGTGAACAGCACATCCCTCCAGGAGATAGCCAATGGATCAGCAGATGCTCGTGAGCATCACGGTGTGACTTCACAGGATGCAGGGAATTAAGTGCTCAACTGCCACCAAAACAGGAAGGTCCTGCTCTGCCATCCCTCCTCCTCTGCCAGGATGATGCTCCTCCTCCTGTGTCACCTCCAGCCCTGTGATCTTTTTCCACCGGCTCATTTAATTCACTACAACAAATTTTGCAACATTTCAGCTCTCTGAATCAGCACATCACAGGATCAAGGAAGTTCTGGCTCCTGCAGGGAGGAAGTGGCAGGGGCATGGAGTGAGGAGGGAAGGAGGAATCACTTCAATAGCAGATGGCTCTCAGATCTCTTTAGTTCTAACACAAAACTGCTCTCAGGATCATTCTCTCAAGCAGAGAGAGTTTTTCAAAGGGAAGAGGACTGGTGCTCTCTTCATGAAAGGAATGGGGGCTTTCAAATTAACTTGATGCCAAGGACAAGCAGGAATTGTCACTGAAGAATCAGCCTGGCCTTCTCCTACTCCCTAAATGCTGCCCCAAATGCCACCACCCTGTCCTGTGTCTGCACAGCCAGGAAGTCAAAGAATGGAAGAAATCAGGCTGAAAAATAGCCCAGCTCAGTGATTTTAAGACACAGATGTGTGTAAATGTATATGGAAAAAACGGCATTTTTCAAATGGATCAAACCCTTAATCCCATTCACATCGTTTACACAAACACCAACACACTGGGGAAGGAGGCAGAGGAAGTAACGAGATCAGGCAACCGTAGGCAAGAATTGCTTAAAATGGCAGTTTCAACCCAAGAAAATATATCCAACAGGGCCAGCAACAATTGCATTCTAGGAAGAAAAAAAGCTGGCAAGCACAGGAGACAAACCAGGGCTCATGCAAACACACAGATATCCCAACAGGAATGGAAACAAAAGGGGGTTAATCGTTAAAATAGAATTCAAGCCCAGATAAATTGAGAATCTTACCTTTTGCTGCCCTCAGGAGAGACTGGCGCCCGACACCCAGCAAAGTCTGCACCCCCAGCACACTCTGGGGGATTTCCTTGTCTAAGAGGGGTCCAAGTCTCTCACAGATCCTAAGAAGATAATCTGGAGGGATGTGTGCATTGACAGCCACCTAAACACACAAACAACACAGACATTTGAAAACTGGTTTATTTTGCCTTCTATTGGTAGTGCTTTGCTTCGTATTCGAGCGTAAAGTTACTGCAACCAAGCCTAAAACTCCCGAAAACCCCCTCAAAATTAATTATACTGCTTTTTAAAGAGATGTGGAGCGTTGCAAAAGCCACACCAGAAACTTCAGGTTGTAACAGCTTAATTGTAAATTTAGGATATCCCTTAGTAAGAAACAAAAATCCCTTGAAACTTGGAGCTCCCAGTGCAGTGCTCTGCTCAAACAACTTTTTTTAAGCCTTTTCACCTTTCAGTTCACTCTCTTCCCATTTTTTGCTTAACTGAAACACCCTCACACTTACATTACCGCATGAAGCACGTGTGCTAAAGAATAAAAACCTTAAAAATTACCTAAAACCCCTTAACATCACCCTAAAATCAATACTCAGTCCCCAGTTTCCAGCTCCTTGGGAGTAGGTATCTTTAAGACCCACACGTGTAGGCTCCAATCTTGCCACGTTGGGAAAACAGCCTTTATTTTTTCCCTTTGGACAGAGGCTGTTTTCTATGGAGTGACAACAGTTTTTCTGACAGTCTGTTCGAACACCAAATAAATTGTGCCTCATTATCCAGAATGTCCTGCACTGCCTGACTCCTGTATTTACAAACTGACAGGAAAAGCTGCCCATCAGAGCTCCTCTGACACAGGACACACGGCTCCATCCACCTCTTGTCATGGATCAACAGCCTCCTGCCTACCCGGATCCCAGGGATGTGCCCAGCTCCCGCCCCTGCACACCGGAGGGAGTGCCAGGCATCAGGAAGGAGGAGAAGGTCTGTAATTCCCTCAGCCCCGCTGCCAAAACATTGTTCACTCAACTGTGTCATCAAACAGATTATTAGGACACGGCGCTGGGAATTTTTTTATTCCAACCGGGCAACAGCAGTGGAGCTACAGGACCCAGCACAGGCAGGCAGGGCTGGATAATGTCACCACCTGCACCATGAGCAGGATCAACACTGTCCCATAATTAAGATTTTAACCAAAAAGAAAAGGGAAATATAGCTAATTAAGTACACAAATTATCAGTTAACTAAATCCGACTAAAAACTCTTCCAATGTGAATGAAACTCTTGGTGAAGAGACAGGTTCCTCCCTCCACTCATCCCTCAGTCACTGCTGGTTAAAGAATCCTCCCATCAATCATGACGATTCTAAAGACCCAAAATCATCATTTTTTCAGTGCAGGAATGAGAAACCTGATGAGTGCATGAACGTGTTCTCATTCCAAGATTTTTCATCCTGTGAGTGAGCCTCAAGGAATGACCCTGTGAATGCTCTCCTGCACTGACAGGTTTCTCCAGTCATTTTAGCTTTTTTCCCCCAAAATCAGAGTTTCAGAATTATACTGGCACCTTCCCAGTGGTACAACTAGTGAAGTTCAGGGTATGAGCATGAATTGTCTTTCACTGTAAGTTATGGGATATAACAGAAGCTGCAATGAGAGAAAAACACTATCCAAACTTTGGTATTTGCCTCTCATTCTGACTCATTCCTGAAACACTGCAAATGTGTCCATGCTACAAAATATTTTATGATGCTGCATCAGCCTCCCTTCAGGGTGTAAGATTTCTGAAAGGGTCTGAAAGGGAAGTTCTGGAGAGAGAATCTGCAATTAAGTAAAATCTGAGTATGAAATTCTTATTTCCATCTCTGATAACCAGCAACGAGCCCCTCAGTCACCAACTGCCAATACACAGCAATGCATCAAGCTTAAGATTAAAAGATCAAAAAGACCAACCTAAAAGCTCTAGAATTTTACTTCCTGAGTACCAAAACCATACCATTCTCTCTGGAAATGTAAAAAAATCCAAACCATTTTCCCAGTGTAGCACAGCAAACACTCCCCCTCTTCACCGTGGAGCTGGTTTGGGAGTATTCCATGCCTAGGAAGGCACTGAATTAAGCCTGGCAGCAAATATCCCACTGCAGAGACAGAGCCCAAGTTGTTCCACAAGCAGTCCTGACTAACTCCAGAATGGAAAAGGACTTGGTGGCTTAAAGATGAGGGCACAGTTTTATAGGGAATGGCAAAGAGCAAACCCTGACACACGAGGGGCCCGACCATACTTCTTTCCCTGCACATTCCCATGTTTCTACAACCCACAACAGCCCCAAATAGGCAGCCCTTAATCTGAATATTATCACTGTTGTTACTAACAAGCAGCTCCATGGGCAGGCAGCAAGAGCAGCAAATTCTCCTGGCGATTTTTTTTCCATAATAACTTCCAGAAAAAATGCTTAAATCACAACCCAGAGCTAAACAAGCAAATCTATTTTCAGGTTCCCAAAAGAACTTGAATCAAAAATCCTTCCTTTCACCTCTGTGTGAGAGAGTTGTAAATGGATTTTAAGTCTTTTTCTAGAACATGAAGCTGCAAACATCCAGCTGAAAAAAACAGAGTCTCCCGGATCAGATTTTCCTTAAAAGAAGGATGGAAAAAGGCAAAGGTACAGCTACACCTCTGAGCGTGTGCTCGTCCAAACCCCACATGGCAAAGTAAAACAGCAGCAAGGACATTATCAGCTCCTCAAATATATTAGAAAAATTTTTAGAAGATAATTAGAAAGTATTTTAGAATATAATGAGAAAATATTTTAGAAAAGAATCAGAAAATTTGAAAAAATTAAGAGATGAGTAATACAGGCCCAAACCATGCATGTTAAAATAATGCAGAGCTGAAAACATGCTAAGTGAGAACAAATGCTGCAGCATCTTGGGAAAAATCATAAAGAAAATATGTTTTGTTGCCTTAGGATGTGAAAAACCCTATAAAAGTTAAAATATGAGAGCACAAGAATGCAACAGTACCACAGACGAGTTCTCTGACACAGTAACCACACAGGTACAACAGACCTAAAAAGTGAAGGATTAAGTGAAGCAAATTCATTCTTTTTTTAAAATCTCCTCCTTTTAAAAAACTCTCCCAGTCCTGACTGTTTGAGCCAGGTTGAGATAAGCTGCTCCAGTGATAAGCACAAGGAAAGAACTATTAGTGAAGTCACGTCAGGGCTCGGAGAAATTCAACCCTGAACCTGTTCATGGTCCTGTGGTTGGAAGCACCAGCTCAGAGACCACGAGCACAGAGTCCTCCCTGGAGCTGGGATCCCTGAAACAAAATCCCCTGGTGTGACCCTGATCCCTGGCTGGACAATGTTCTCAGGCACAGGGTGGGATTCTTGGGGTGCCCGTGCAGAGACAGGAGTTGGATTTGATGATCCCCGTGGGTCCCTTCCAAGTCAGGAGTCTGTGATTCTACAGCTGCTGACAACTCCTCCTCCAAGGAAGGTTTCGATAAACAGGGAACAAACAACCCAAAAAAGACTCTTTGTGATTCCTACTTAAAATAAGATGTCTGTCTTCCCAGAGATGGGAACCAGGGAGCTCTGGGAACAATCTCTTTTGGGAAGCCCAGTGGAGCATCTCTTCAAAGCAGAGATTTGAGGCAGGAGCTGCAGACTGGAAAGAGGCAGTGATGCGGCCCTTCGGAGGCTGCTCCGTCCCCATTCCTGGTGGGCAGGCCCAGCTGGGCCTCAGCAGTGGATTTCTATCCTCCAGGTAGTCATCCAACACTTCCCTCACTTGCCAAAATAACCATCAATTAAGAATCAATTGACAACTGTATCAAAAAGCAGTGGAGGAGGCCAAGAGGCCGAGGTAGCTGAGCTGAGCAAGCAGGAAATTACTCACGACCTCAAATAGGGAATCTCAGCAAAAGGAAGCTCAGGCACTGGACCTGCACAAGATGCCAACAATATGCAAATAGACAGGAATTAAAAAAGCCTTAACCCACTGGGGTCCCCGGAGAGAACAGGTTGGAACGACCATGCTACCAGATGACATTTTCCCGAGGTGACAAAACCGTAACATCTCTGCTCTGCTAATGCTGGGATTGGCAGGATCTATAAATACCAGCACCTCAGACTCAGGGCTAGTTTTAAATCAATGCAGATGGGCAAGGCAGGAACTCAGAGCCAAATCCCATAAGCTGTTCCATACCCGCACAGCCGCTCATGGATGCAAATTCCCCACTGTCCAACAACAGCTGATTTTGTGTTTTGCCTAGAATTACATGTTTTTCAACACAAAGACCAAACCAGGCTGAGCCAGAAGACTCGGCCCATCAGAAAGTTCTTAAAACCAGAGCAGAGCCAGTCACCTTTATCAGGAATAAACAAAGATAATGTGGAACAGCAGGTCACTGGAGACTGTGCTGATAATCGGAGTCGTTCAGCTTGACTCATCTGTACAGCAGCTGACTCCACACCGAGCTGCTGCAGCTCATTTAAAACCAGAGCACTAATTGCCTGCAAGTTGGACACACTTCAGACCTTCATAAGGCCAGGCTGGATGGGGCTTGGAGCACCCTGGTCTGGCAGAAAGTGTCCCTGCCCACGGCAGGGGGTGGAACGGGATGGGCTGGAAGGTCCCTCCCAGCCCAAACCAGTCTGGGATTCTGTGATTCACTGACCCTCCCCTTTACAAACACATCTGATGTCTCAAGACCACCAGCAGCCAATGACTAAGTAAAACCACTGTGGAGTACACCTGGAGAATTCAGCCTGGAGAAGAAGGGGCTGAGGGGAGACTCATTGGGGGCTGCAGCTCCTCCTGAGGGGCAGTGGAGGGGCAGCTCTGATCTCTGTGGTGACAGGGACAGGACCCAGCGAACGGCTGGAGCTGTGCCAGGGCAGGGTCAGGCTGGAGATCAGAAAAGGTTCTTCCCCCAGAGGGTGTCGGGCACTGCCCAGGCTCCCCAGGGAATGGGCACGGCCCCAAGGCTGCCAGAGCTCCAGGAGCGTTTGGACAACGCTCCCAGGGATGCCCAGGGTGGGATTGCTGGGGTGTCTGTGCAGGGCCAGGAGCTGGACTGATGATCCTGTGTGTCTCTTCCAGCTCAGGATACTCTGTGACTCTCTGATTACCTCCACAGGCAGCCACATGCTGCAGACAAAAAGTGCTCCAACGTGGAAACAAACAGGAAAAACAAAGGGAACACAAATGCACACAAACTTGCATTCTGTGTGGTTTCGCTCCATAGGTACAATTCTTATTAGCCTGTCTTAAATTACTCGTCTGCCCTGTGACACCTGACATTTAAAGTAAAAGATTAAGTTAGAAAAATAAAGGAACAAAGAAATCTCACAGAGAGCTTTCAGATCTCGCCTAAAAACTCGAGTGAAGTGGGAGTAAACATTCCCTAGATAAAAACCACCCAGTAGGCATTGGGCTGTTCCATCCTTATCACTCTCACAAGCCCACGAGCAATAACAATGTACTGAGTGGTCACAGTATTGGCATATTTTCTGAAAAACACCACTCCGAACCTAAACAGCCACACTGAGGATGGAAAACAAAGCTGAAATACCAGAACAAGAAATACTCTGTCAGAATATCGGGCAAACAAACAAATCAGACTTCTCCGGGTTGTAAACTCTCATCAATTCAATTACCTGCCTGACCAGAGTAGCTGCACCATCCAGCTGAGATTGTAAACGATTTTGGGTTTCTGTCTGTAAAAAGCTACCAGAAATGGGTAGGAAAAAACCTTTTACCCCCAACCGCTGGCATCTCCAATTTAATTTTGGTTCATTACGTGCCTGAGATAATTAAAATGAAGGTCGGAGTGCTTTGTGTCCTTCACAACCCTGGCTCTGTTCTGAACATGGCATTCAGACATCCAGCCAGCCCTGAAGTCAAGGAGCCCAGGTTAATAAACAATCATATGCAGCCAAAAGTCCAAATTCCAAACGCAGCAAACCCTAAGCAATCAGGGGGAAAAAGCCTTTCTTCAACATCCTCAGCACTCTGAGGATTCACAGAGAGAAACTCAGCTCATCCCACCTGGCATCAACCTGTCTTACTGTAATGATTCATTTATAATCCTGGTCCTTACTGTAAACCATGAAAAACAGTTAAATAATACTAGATAAAAAGGCAAACTAAAAGCATTGGTTAGTGCTGATTGGTTTAACACATCGGAAAAAAAATCTGAAATTTAATTATGATGAGTTTATATAGAAAGAAGAAATTTCTCATTAACTCCATAACTCACTTCAAAATTGTTTTTCTCTCATTTCTGAAACGTTATAGAAAAGTACATGCTTCAACACGTTCACACACACATTTAAAAAAAAAAAAAGGTTTTAAGGCTTTTCTGTGCCACACAGAATGAAAAGAAAAAAATTATATGTTAATCTAAGTGATAGGCAAAACCACTCTGTCTGACACCAGACTTCACAGCGGCACTGCTAATATTCCTCCTGGATACTGGGTGCAGTCCCAAGCTAAACCTGAGACAACCCACAGTTAGATTTCAGATTCTCTAGGAAGACCATAGAGCACCAAAATTTATTGAATGCAGAACTTACTCTATGTCTGCTCACTCAATTTACAGTCCCAGAATTATCCACAAGAGGTGTGAGGAAGCCAAACTTCCACCTGAAATTCTGAATAGGCTTTGGAAAGAGAAAGGCAACGGGTCCAAAGGTCTCCTCTGGACACAAGGAGTTCTGTCCACACCTGAGCATCTACAATGTTGCTAAAGTGGAAAAGCACCTCCTAAGCCAGATGCGGAGGAGTTTTAGCAACAGTCATGGCAAAATCCCACGTCACCATTGCTCCACGGGAGCTGGGAGAGGCCAGGACGTGCTTTCCATTCCTTTCAGGTGAGGTGCCGGTGCTGGTCACAGGTATCAATGCTCTAAACGCTATTGGGAAGTTTACAGCGTTCCAACTGCAAAGTGCTACATCAGCGCCACACGTCATTGCCCAGAGCTCCCAGAATTGAAACCCAGGCCGTCTGGACCCTTTGGAAAAGGACTGGGACTACTTCGGTTTTGTCGCTTTCACACAAGACACATCTCGGGGGGGTGCGGGGCCAAGGGCCACCCCCCGCCCCCGGCCCTGCGGAGGGACTGACCTTCCTCAATGACACACATTCACAGGGTTTATACCTCAGCAAAAGCAGCCACTCCGTGTATTTCACTGGCATTTAACAGCCACAACATTACACTTCCTAACCCCTCCTTTCCTGCCTGACAGCAGGCCCAGACGCCGCGGTGAGGGGCGGGTTTCGCGCAGGCCGCCGCAGGCCGGG
>VZTA01002827.1:117229-144446 GCA_013398855.1 Mohoua ochrocephala
TGGGCGGGCGGGGGCAGGAAGGGCGGGGCGGTGACGCGCCGCGGGGGGGCGCCTGCCACTTCCGGGCGGCGGCTGAGGGAGGAGAAGGATGAAGGGGAGGAAGAGGAAGGGCCGGGCCGGGCGAGCCGGGATGTGCCTGAGGGGTCTGGCCGCCGTCACGGGGCAGCGCAGAGCCGGGCTGTGCTTCTGAGGGCCCGGTAGCTGTCACGGGGGAGCGCTAACGGTCTCCGTCCTCGCGACTTCGGCCCTCAGGGCCTCAGCGCTCCCGGTTCTCCCCGCCTCAGGCCTCACAGCTCGCGACTGCAGCCCTTCTCGGCCCTCACGGCCGCAGTGTTCCCGGCCTCAGTGGCCTCCTGCCTGGCAGCGCCTGGGAAATGGAGCCCCATGTGTGCCTCAAATTAAGCAGTTTTTAAGAGACTGAAGGGAATCAGGAATCTTAAGCATTCTGTCATAGGTAGGGGGATGGAGCCCATGCGTGTGCCATGCAGAGGGCACAGGACTGCGAGGTGGGGAAGTGACAGCCCTCCTTGGCTCCCGGTAAACAAGGCCTGGCTGCAGGGAAAGGTCTCAGGTTCGGGTGGCTTTAGGAGTCAAATAAAAGTGTTTTCTCCCAGGGATCAGGAACTTAAAATATGGATACTGCTCCTGTTCTCCTCAAGGAACAAAGGGGGCAGGTTCAGAGTCGATAGTTTTAATGGAAATAAATATTTTTCCATGAGAAGCATCCTGTCAGAGCTCCTGAAATCAGTGTCACTTCAGCAATAGGTTGCTAAAACACATCAAGTGAATTGTATTTTAGCTCAAGTACCTGACATTTGGTGTTAGAACTCCAGAGCCTTGGCAGTGTAAAAACCACTGTCACCATGGAATAACAAAGGACAACCTCCCCTCATGCCTGGAATACCGAGAGCTGAATCACTGTGAGTCGATGCTCTGGAAATATTAAGAATAAATTCAGTTTGAGCATATATTTATAGCTGCTGCTCAGGACTGGGTTTGCTGTGAAGCACTGGCTCAGAGGTTCCTGCTCTGCAGTCAGGATGCAGTCCTTCCTGCTGGCAGCTCCATGGGGTGCCTCCAGGCACCCAGCCAATCTGGGGAGAAGGATTTGGGGATTTGGCATTAAGCTGCTCCACGTAATTCACCTGCACTCACCTGCCCCTTCATCCAGCTGTGGAAGTTGTTTTGTGCCAGGAGCTGGGATTAACTGGGTGATGTGCAGGCCCTGTTTCCTCTTCATCATCCTCTAACGTTCTTGAGTTGTCAGTGACAGTTCTTGGGATCATGGAATGGTTTGGTGGAAGGGACCTTAAAGTCCATCCTGTTCCACCCCCTGCCATGGGCAGGGACACCTTCCACTGTCCCAGATTGCTGCAAGCCCCGTCCAACCTGGCCTTGGACACTTCCAGGGATCCAGGGACAGCCACAGCTGCTCTGGGCACCCTGTGCCAGGGCCTCAGCACCTTCCCAATAAAAACTTCTTCCCAATGTCCCCCCTAACCCTGCCCTCTGGCAGTGGGAAGCCATTTCCCTTTCTCCTTGTCCCAAGTCCCTTTCCATCGTTCTTGTAGGCGCCAAACAATTACTCTTGGAATGTTTTCAGGGCAGGTTCATTGCTCAGCTTGTCAGTGGCAGAGATGCGAGGTGCCACCTCACCAAGACGCAAATTCCAGTGGCTTCCCAGTAGTAACAGCTCTCCCAGCTTCCCAGCTGGACCTCGGAGCCTTCAAAGCTGCAGAGCAGAGCTTCCCGGAAGAGACAGCGTGAAACTGCTGTTCTCAGAATAAATTCCCAGCCAGGAAAAGCGCACACTGATCCCACTCTCCGGAGAGGTAATGTTTCTCCCACCTGTCTTCAGAGCCCAGAACTGCAAGCTCATCTTTTCATGCATGATGGGAAGGCAAAAGAGAAAACACAGATGATGTTTTATAATATACCCTGAAAGTACAAATCCATCTTCCTGAGCTGAATAGAATTCCATGTCAGGGGAAAAACAGCCCCATAAATACGGCCCAGCACCACGTCCTGGTCCATTCCGGTGCCAACAGCTCCTTAATATATCCATGCTCAGGTGAGACCCTTCCTGCAGAGCTGCCTTCAGCCCCGGGGTCCCCAGCACAGGAAGGACATGGAGCTGTTGGAGCGAATCCAGCGGAGGCACCAAGATGATCAGAGGGATGGAGCAGCTCTGCTGTGAGGAAAGGCTGGGAGAATTGGGATTGCTCAGCCTGGAGAAGAGAAGCTCCAGGGTGACCTAATTGTGGCCTTCCAGTACCTGAGGGGAGCCCACAGAGAAGATGGAGAGAGACTGCATGGGCCTGGAGTGCCAGGACAAGGGGGGATGGCTTCCCATTGACAGGGGGCAGGGTTAGGTGGGATATTGGGAAGGAATTCTTCCCTGTGAGGGTGGGGAGGCCCTGGCACAGGGTGCCCAGAGAAGCTGTGGCTGCCCCTGGATCCCTGGAAGTGTTCAAGGCCAGGTTGGATGGGGCTTAGAGCAACCTGGGACAGTGGAAGGTGTCCCTGCCCATGGCAGGGAGTGGGACTGGATGGCCTTTAAGGTCCCTTTGAACCCAACCCATTCCGGGATTCCATGATTCTGTATTTCTTTAGGAATGTGACATTTCCTTGGCACTTTTTGGTGCCTTGCTGAATCTCTCCACTCGTGATTTGCTTTTATTTGAGCTTGGGGGTGCACAGGTGAAGCTGCAGAACCACCAGGCAGCATTGTTCTGTTTGGGCCTGTCTAGAGCCCAGGGGAATTTCTGCAGGAAGTACCAGGGGCTTTCAAAAGCCCCTTGATCGAAAATGCTCCCAAAGTAAGTTCATCCATGCCTTGGTTGTGTCCTTCCTGCAGCATTCCAGCTGGGAGCCTGGCCACATGCTCCTTGCTTAGTGCTCAGTCCATGACCTTGTGTCAGTGCTCAGTGTTGCTCCACATCGTGGCTTGGATGGATTCCTGCATCAGCAGGAGGGGAGAGTGTTCGGAATGCCCCAGGTGTGTCCCGTGTGTGCTACAGAGCACAGCTGTGCAGGAACCTGCACCAGGGGCAGGTACAACCAGCATTCCTCATTCCCAAACATCTCTTGGGGAACTTCCCTCAGCCTGGCTGTGGCTGGACTGTGTTGCTGTGCAGTCACCTCCAAGCCTCTTCCCAACATTCCTGACTCCCTGGTACCTCAGCTTCCTCTCCCTAACGCTCTCCCAGTTGCTTTCTTACTCCCCAAGCCTGCTACCAGGGGCTGTGATCGATACCTCCTCCCAGCTCTCCCGGGTTTTCCCCTCCAGGAGTCGTGTCTGGTGAGTAATGCCCATCCTCTCTTTCCCCAGGAGCTCCATTTCCACACCACACGTGGATCCTGCAGCTCCATGACTCCCATTTTTCCAGATCCTCTGCATCCAAGCAGCAGCATGCTGGGGGTGATAGTAAATCTCGGAGTGAAAGCAGGATTTTATGGATGTGCTGATTCATCTTTCCTCAGAGCAGAGCTCTGTTATGTAAATGCCAGCAGCAGCTGGTGGCAGGAGGAGGGAGAACAGACTAATGGGCCACAGAAGGATTCAGGAGCAGAGATGCTTTAAGGAAGAAGCTGGATTGTAGCTGTTTCTTTCCATACTGCTCTTTAAATAAATAAAAACTGAAGTTTTTGAGGGATTTTAGGAGTAGGAACTGATGACATTCAAATACCCATTGCTTCTCCTTGTTTGGTGTTGTAGGGAGTTTTACTTTCAGTTGTAGTTGAGAGTAAAACTCAAACCCCTGTTTAATTTGTCTACAAAATTAAATGAACTTCCCCACGGTCAGCTTGTAACACCAGGTAAAGGTGTCTCTCTCATATTTTATTTATGATTATTCTGTCCTCATGAATCAAATCCTGCTTTAGCTGTGTGTGAAAATAGGATTGTGGTTTGGCACAGCCAGAAATGTACAGTTAAAAATTAAAGAAACAAAGTTTAGAGTGGAATTGTGCAGGTGTGGTGGGTTTACCTGCATTGTTTCTTTCCAGTAAATGTAGATGGGGGTGCACATGCCTGAATCCAGCTGGATTTAAACACTGGAACAAATCAAACATTTTTAGCTTTTTTTTTTCCCCTTTTTTTTTTTTTTGGTGTGTGTGTATTTTCTGTGCACATTTCATAGAATACCCTGAGTTGGAAGCAACCCACGAGGATTTCTATGGACATCCTGCTCATCTTGGGCCTTTCATATGGAGTTAAATGGCAAACAAGGATAGTAGTTAAATTAAATCCGAGTTTTTGTTTAACTGATTTAAAAAAAAAAATGAGCTGTTCAGAAGGAATTTAGGACTTGGTGCCTTGTGCTACACAGTTGTGAGTAAAGGAATATTGAAAAGTCTAAGCTTATTTTAAAATCTTGAAATAGAGATACCTCGAATTTTGATATCATGGTTTATTTTTAAAAATAAATGAGGTGCAAAATAATTAGCACTAATTACAGTTGCTGGAGTGCAGGGTTCGTGTGTGCAAACCAACATCCTGTTTTTGCAGGACAAATCTCCAAGTTCCCACTCCTTCCTGTGGTTTTTTGCCTCGACAAGGGCTGTTAAATAATAACTAAATAGCTGTTAGATATTACACAAGATCTGCTCTAGGATTTTTGCTATTTTTAATAATTTAATATTTAATTTCTCCGCTGCATCATTCCGATCATTCCTCTAGATGGTGCCAGACATCCAAGAGTTGGGTGTAACATTATCCCATAGGAAGGCGATGGAGGAGCAGCCAGGACGCCGCTCGCCTTTGTTTCTCAATTCTATCTTGCAATAGTTCATCTTGTTGATAAATTACTTGTTCTGGGTGATGTAAATATGATGTTTTTTCCTTTTGAGAATCCTAAAATCCATTCAGCAGAGCTTAAATTCCACCTGCCTGGAGCAGTGTCATCCCTTGCTCCATGGACTGATCCATATCTCATATTCCTTATGGCAGCCATTAGCTGGTGCGAGCTGTGATCAGTGTGTGCAGCCCTGCTGCGGCTGAGGGAACTTAATCTGCCTGGTTTGCAAAGCAGTGAAATTTCTGCATATTATCTAAACATTTCTCCTTATCTCTATTTCACACAGAAATGCCAAATCCAGCTGTGGATGAAACACCCAGGAAAAAGGGGCAGCTCTGTGTCCCTGTGTGCTCTGGGCTCTGCCAGCAGAAAGATCAGAGGAATGATGCCAGTGTCAGGTCCATCCTCAGCATCTCTGAATTCCAACTTTGTACCTCAAAGTGCCTGGAACCCCCTGAGTTTTACAGCAGCAAAATTACTGCCGGGTGTAAGTGAGCAGGTAGGTTTTGTTATTGTTGGTGCCACTGCTGCACTCAGCACCATCCCTGTCTAAGGGCCTGACTCTCACCTGTGTCCCCTGGTGGGGATCAAGCCCCCTGTTCCCACCCTTTTTCAGCTTCTCCTGAGATGCCCGTGGCTGCTACCAGTCCAGAGGTCCCCTGCACAAGGCTCTCACCCCAAAAATACCACCTGATATCACTACTGGGTTAAATCAGCAACTTCAAGTCATGCTAAATATTTGTAAATAATCCTTTGATGTTTGGTTTGTGATTTTTGTATGTTTTTAGGGCCAAATCCTGCATTTTGGGCTTCTCCTGGAGGCCTGGGCGCACAGCATCCGACTGCAACTGGGAATTCATCACCTCTCTCCCTGGACATGCAAATTTTACTGGAAATCCCTCAGCTAAGTAAATATATTTAATAAAATTACATCCCCGTGTATCCTATACCCTTTTCCATTAAGTTTTGAGGATTTTTATGTTTTAATTATGGTTTTCATTTTACAAATATACCAGAAATATTGGGAAGGAGTGCACCAGGGTTTTTTAGAGTGCTGCTTTTATTGAAATAAAAGGTTATAAAACGGTTTGATGTATTTTTTATATTTATTGATATCCCTGACATGCAGACATCGTAAATAAGCTCATGAATACTCTTTAAATACAGTCTTATAAAATTAATTCTCAATTACTGCATGAGGTGATGGATTAGAAAACTGTCCTGTGTAAGTGTGCCCACAGGAGTGTGAGTTTAGAATGAACTTTCACTAATCATGGAATCCGAGGAAGGGATTTTGGAACATTTCTCAAAGTCATGTCCCATACAGGAATTCTCTTCCCATTATTTTTATTTATTGTGTCTAAAGCCTCTTCTCATGATCTTCAATTTGAGATGACTTCTCCCTCTTACCCCTCATAAGGAAAAGCTTTAACATGGAAACCTCCATAAATTCCTCCCCAGTAAAGTGACCCCATATTTCATTTAATTCTTGTACTTCCATCATTTAGTGGACATTCACATTCTCCTGTAGCCTTCTAGCTTTGTATCTCTGGGAAAAGCCTTTCCCTTGATGTCCTCAGGAGTTCAGATTTCAGAATCTCTTTTTATTTTTGGCCTCAAATTATTAGGGCTTGAGACATAACCTGCTAGGATATGTTTTGTGTGTCATCTTGATTTGGAGAGGCCTTACATTCTTGGAAGGTCCTTTAAAGTGGTTTTTTTGATAGAAGGACTAATTTAATTTAATTTACAGTGAGGTGGTTTTCAACACCTGCAAGTTCTTGCCCTGTTGGCTGTTCCCTTTCATTTCTCTTACACCAATAAAAGTGTATTTAGAGTTTGTGAAGTCCCCAAGTTCTGTGCGGTTGAGTTTCTGCTGGAAAACCACCGTAGGTGGGAGGTAAAGCTGTGAAGGCACATGGTGTCCATAAGGACAGAATTGTGCCACCAGTCCTTATTTCCCTGAGGTTTTCATTGTTACCCCTGGATTATAATGGGGTAAGTGTGGAATATCATTGTAGAGGTGGAAAAAAGCATCTCCTGTTCGTTCTCCACGTTGTCCTTGAAGTCTGAAGGATCTGCCATTTCCTGTTGAGGATCCTCTTCTCTCCACGTGTTTCCTGATGTCTCTGGACACCTTTCTCTCTCCTGCTCTGTGCACTCAGTAGATCTCAGTCTCTTCATTTTTTTTCCTCTCTTTGCTCCTTCCTCCTGCTTGGTGACTGAGGTTGTTACAAGTAACACCTTTCAGACCTTGACTTTCTTCCAAACCCATCTTCCCACCTTGACTTTGCTGCTGCCTATGGACTCTGCCAGCCCCCCATGCCTTTGCATTTGGGGGTTTTGTCCTTGCTGACTCCAGGATGCCTCTGGAATGGCCGAGGAACATTTCCATGGGAGACACAGTGCATTCTGAAATGGGACATGGAAAAATCCCATTGAGACTGACGCTGACCTCTCGGTGCATGTTTCGAGCAGATATTGGAGAAATCCTGGGAGCTGAGCACTGAGGGAGGGATTTAAGGAGACCGGAGGCTCGTGAGGTGCGTCAAGACTCTTTAAAGCCTTGTTTTGTCTTTCTGGAACATGTGGAAAACAAGCCAGGCTGCAGCACTCCCTCCCTGTCGGGAGAAGAAAGCAGCAGGACAAAATCTGTTGTTGGAATTTCCCTCCAGCAGCACTTCCATCCCTCCCACGCGAGGGCGGTTGGGGTGAACCGTGGCCATGTTTGGGGGGACTCATCCCAGGGGATCCGGGTGTCCCAGAGCTGGGGACTCTGCTTTGTTCCCTGCAGCCCCACCTGCCCCCTCAGCCAAAAATGACATTTTTCACCAACTGCTAAAGTCTCCTGCTCCTGCTTTTATGTTAATTTTGGGAGTTTTCAGCTGGACTCTGAGCTACCGCATCCAGGAATCCGCGTGGCAGCCCCGAGGTCCAGCCCCATCTGGGTGACAGAGTTTGTTTCCTTTGGCAATATGGATTTAACAACCGGGCTTCCAGCCCTGGGAATCATTTCCCTCAAATAGCTGCAAAATAAATGATGGGACATTTTCCAGTGCAGTGCTGCTACCACCCAAAACACCACTGTAAAATTCACAGAGGCCAGGCAGAGTGAGTGCATTAAGCAAGGCTTAGGGGGATTATGGAATTAAATTGGGAGCCCCTTCCACCCTTCCCCCAGTCAAAGACATTCGGAAATAAATATTAAAAAAGGGTGTTAAAACAATGGCTTTGGCTAAAACCTCTGCAAGCAAAGAACCTCGTTGTGGAGGCTGTTGCTGAGCTGTGGACTGGTGTGTTCAGGCTGCGTTCCAGAGGGTTTCCATCAGGGAGCTGGGGTAATCTCAGCAACACCCAACGGCCGTGGCTGGAACGCTCCCAGAATGGCTCTGCTTCCCGAATTCCCTCTGCAGAGGAGAAGTGCACCAGCCCCTCGGACAGCACAGGACCTTGCCTCCACGCCTCCAGATCCTGCTGCTGGCTTTGGCATTCCTTATCCTCTGCCTGCAATTCTCAGCTCAGTCCTCTTCCCGGCATCGGGAGCATCCTGCTCCTTTCAGGGAGAGTTTGTGCAATGAAAGCTTTGCTTTAATCTGGGCTGGATTTAGCCAGATGCTGCAATCCCGGGAAGGCTTACACAGGGCTCAGGTCTGCCAGGGGAACATAGCCTTGATTTGATAATCTGGGAATGGTTTATTTAAAATTAAAAACAGAGAAAACCTTTAAAACAGCTTTTTTTGAGCTCCTTTGGGCCTTGCAGTGGAACAGGCACCCAGGCTCTTGGTCATATATAGGGCCTGGCACCCATGAAATAGGTTTTAGGCTAATGAGGCACACTCTGCCTGCTTTAATTAAATGAATTAGAGCCAAAAAAAAAAGCATTTCCCATTGAAAGTCTTTAGCATCATAATAACACAATGAATTTAAATATTTAATATAAAAATACATAAAATTAAATATTAATTTCCAATACACTTACAGAGCCCATTTGACCCAAATGACCCCACAAATATTCCCTTACCAGGGAATCCCTTTTCTTTGCATCTTTATTAACATCATTACAGACCTTTGTATTTAAAATCTTTATTTTAGTGCAGTTCTCTTGGTAATAAATCCATGAGACACCTCTGCAGCAAGAAATAGGATTTACAGAGATTTTAAGCTTTTGGGGGCAAACATGGTTTATTCTTGCTCGTGTCAGGGCCTGGGGTAGATGAGCACAATGACACCAGAGGCGGCTGAGTGTGTTAATTAGTGCTAATTAATAAAGCCACCAGGTTATCTTTGACCTTCTCACAGCCCACTGCAAGGGCTGAGGAGGAAGGATAAGGAATGAGCAGAGGAATATCCTTTTGGTCGGAGTTTTTCCGTGCCTGCCTCTCGTCCCCGACTCCCCCGGGTCCCGCGTCCCCCCGTGCCCTGGCAGGGAGCAGTGACACCTCGTCCTGCAGGCTGGAGTTCCAAGGAATCCTGCAGCCCTGTGGGAAGCTGCTGTCCGGGAAGGGGCTGGGGATGCTGACTGCTTGTGACAAGTCTTGCCTGGGAGAAAACCAACACGGCAGCGGTTGGAAACCTGAATGATGTCACTATGGCAACAAAATAACTCACCTTAAAATAAAATGTGCATTGGAAGCAACCTCGTGTGCTCAGGGAATAGAGGGAGGAAGCTCCTATATTTTTATATGTATGTATTTTTATGTTTATGCATTTTTTAATATTTTTTTCATCTTCCTGAATTCTTGCCCTGTTACCAGATGCTGATGCAGATATAAAAAATATCTTAATTTCTCTCAGCAATGAAATGAAACAGAAGACAATCACACCTCCAGAAGAAGGAAAAATGTGTTTGCTGGAGGGCAGGAAAACCCTGGAGCTGTTGATAACTACGAGTCATCCTGATGGATGTGAGATCCAGATTATCAATATCTGCAGCTCACAGCAGTGATTCAGGACTAATTATTGCTAATATTTTTCGTGGGCATAGTCCATCTCTTTCCAACGATCCCAAACTCCATTTCCATATTTGGTCTTTCCAGACAGGTTTGTTTTCCCATTGTTTCTGCATTAAATAATAGCAACAGGTGGAAATTCAGAGATTTCTCTGGAAATTCCAGACTCTCTCTGGCTCTTTTCATCTCATGAGCATCCCAGGCAGGTTGGAACCATGGTGATTCAGCCACAGCACCACTGGTGAGATGTTTCCAAGTTTTCTCATGATCCTGGATGCTTTTTAGACTGGAGTGAGTGACTTTGATCACCTCTTTGTCAGGGAAGCCGGGATGGGAAGTGCAGTGGTGGGGGTGAGGCTGTGTGCTGTGCTGAGCTGCAGCAGCCCCGGCAGCTCCTCAGGGATCAAACCCTGGCAGCAAAGAGGAGTTGTCCTGTCTGGTTCTTCTGCTTGTCAAAGGCAAAGAGCGTTTATGGGATGAAGCATAAGGCCATGGAAAGCCCAGCACCCCTGATTTGGTCCTGCAGCGACCCTTGACTAATCCAGGGTAAAAATAGAAACGCAAATTGTCCGGTGTTTCACTGGGAAGCAGAAATCCGGCAGCGCTTGGGTTTGAATCATCCAGATGATACGCTGCAAGAGGGGGATGTTGCTCTGGAAATCACACAGATCCCCAGGGACTGGCATCATGGTCCAGGTGGAGAGATGCTCCCGGTGCTCTGGTGGGCAGGGCAGGACTGGAGCTATTTTAAGCTGAGCAGAGGCAGCCGGCGCTGGCATTGTGCTCACCCAGTGTGTGTGTGCTGAGGACAGAGCATCTGCCTGGGAATGGGCAAAGAAGTGCCAAAGGCTCCATAGAGTCACAGGTTTCCCCATGTTTTTTACAGAGTTCAGCCCGTTCATAAAAGCCGTGGAAAGCCCAGCACATCCCAGCAGGAATCACCAGCACCCACAGGTGCATGAGCAACTCTGGACTTCCAGTTCTTGCAGTGCAAAAATAAATATATTTACAGAATAACTATATTTTCTATAATATAATACAATACTTACATAATTTAATTTATAATTCTGTATTATAATTATATTATATAATATAATAATTTTCCCCCCTATATCCCATTTTCTGAGAGCTTTGCACCCAGTTTGATGGCAGTGAAAATAATTTACTTCCAACTGCTTCTTTTATAGGAAACCAGAGAAAGTGGATTAAAAGGAATGAGGCTATGGAGCATGAAAAAATACTCCAAAACCACTGTGGAGGAGGGAAGAGAAGGTTCCGCTCTGGCCCTGGGTGAGTTCAAGTGGGTACTTCGGATACTCGGGTGCCAAATTATGCTAATAATCGAGAATGTCACATTTTGACGTCATCAGCACAGCATCCAGACACTGCCTCTCTCCTTCCCATCGGTATTTCCTTGCAATCCCACATTCTCTGCAGCCTGTGATCATTGGGAGAGCAGGGAATAGCTGCTGTGGTTCCCTGCTCCCTGGCAGCGCGGGAGGGATGAGCCGAGATTGAAATCATTTCCTACCATAGATGTCAGGACGACTCCAACATCGGCTCCGGCTCCATCCACATCACTCCTGCTCCCCATCTCTGCAAGGAAAAGTAATCACTTGCCTTACCTCCGGGTTTAATTAGTCCCTGCTCCAGGGCTAATTAGGAGCGCGGTCCGCGCGGAGGTCGGGGCCGGAGCCCTCCCTCCCTCTCCCGTTCCCGCTCCCGCCGCCGCTCCCGCTCCCATTCCCGCTCCTGCTCCCGCTCCGTGCCATCTGCCATTGCCATGACACTGGCTTTGCTTTTCACGCCTGGCTGGGCGCGCTGGATGCGCGGGGTAATGGGGCTATTTTTCCCCCCTTGGTCTTTGGAAAGGAAATAATAATAATAAACCCAGGAATGGCTGGAACTGCTGCACGCTGCCCTTTTCCTTCCCACTTTTGAAGCTTTTTAGCATTCAGTTTTCCAGCAATTGGGAGGAAAATTGCCCTGAAAGAAACAAAAATCTGTGTTATTTTTTAAACACCCCCCGCGCCACACAGGCAGCTGCAGAGAATTTCTCTTCCAAAGGGATGATGTAATGGGCTTTGTCAGCCAATGCTGGAATGAATAAAACCCGAGACCCGAAATCCATCCAGGCTTTTGATGAAACTCCTGAGGTTCCTGGAGCAAGTGGTCGCCAAAATGGGCTGGAACCGCTGGTTTTGCCATGCAGGTCTTGAGAGAAGTGAGATGGAGAGTCAAGGGCTCCAACCAGGGAGTAACCAAAACCACCAGGTTTGGTCCCTGCTGAGGGAAGGGGACCTTGTGTGGGGCATCTGGGGACACCCAGTGAGGGCGTGCACAGCCCTTGGTGCTGGGACATCAACCCAGGCTTCAACATCCTGATCTGAACATGGGACCTACAACCACATTTTACAGAGAGATATATGTGTATATTTAATATCATGTATATTAGATGTAATATTATTGCCCAGAGAAGCTGTGGCTGTCCCTGGATCCCTGGAAGTGTCCAAGGCCAGGTTAGATGGGGCTTGGAGCAACCTGGGATAGTGGGAGCTGTCCCTGCCCATGGCAGGGAGTGGGACTGGATGGGTTTATGGTCCCTTCCCACCCAAAGCAGTCTGGGATTCTGTGATATGTAGAAAACATAAATATATAAACTATACACAGATATCACCAATTCCTGCTGCAGTAATGGGCACGTTGTTGCTCTCCCGAGGATCTCATGGGATGCTGAGGCCAGGAGATTTCTCCTCTCACTCCATGACTTATCCCAAGTCTCTCTCTAGCTTTCTTGGAGCCCCTTTAGGCACTGGAAGAGGCTCTAAGGTCTCCCAGAGCCTTCTCCAGAACACTCCCAGCTCTCCCAGCCTGTCCTCATAGGACACACACCACCGTTCCTGTCACCCCAAATTTCTGCAGTGAAAAGGCTGTGGGGCAGGCAGGGAGAGCACCCAGCACTCCAGAAAGTTTCAGCTCTTGCATCCAAGGGATGGGGGAAGAAGCATGGATACGTTTTGCCTTGGCTGCTCTCTGGTCCCTGCTGGCCTTGTGCATCCTCACTGGGCATTCCTGCAGCGGGAGCTGGGACAGAGCTGCTGCCACCATCCCCCAGCCCTGTGGAGCCACTGCCATGGTGCCACATCCAGTGACACCCTGGGAGCTGTCGTCTCGTCCCAGTGCCATCACCCCAGGCAGCTGGATAACCCCAAATCCCCAGGGATGACCTCCCTGTGTGTGCAGAGCAGCCGTGCAGGAACATCCAGCCAGGACCACCGCCTAGAGGCCACAGCACATCTTCACAGTGAAGCTGGGAAGATTTGCAGCCAAGATGGGCCAAAAAAGGGTTTGGAAATAATTCCCGAGCCCAAATGGAGCAACACTGAGAGCTGGGAGTCTGGACCCCTTCTTCAGCCCAGTGGTGGCCATCACCTCACCTCCAGCACCAGCAGCACCCAGTAAACCTGGGCCCTAGGGTGGCATTTGGGGAAGGAGTTTTGCCAAGAGCAGGAGGATGTGGTGCCCTTTTCCTTCTGGGAAAAATTCAGCTCTGATGGAGAATATTCCTGGGAACACACCTGCACAAGGGGGATGTGCACAGCCCAGGGCTTGGCAGGGACACAGGTGCTACCTTGGGTGCATCCACGCCGTGTGTCTGTCCCCACCAACAGCCACATCCAGTGGACAGCAGGGAAGTTCCCCTCCTTTCAAAGTGTCCGGAATGTGGCTGGAGGGGCTCAGACCAAAGTGGGGGTACAAACCTGTGTCTGCTCACCCCCCAGCTCCTTCCACAGGTCCAGAGCCAGGGACAACTCCAGGTCCTCTCCCACCACCATGGGTTGCTGGTCCTGCACTGGTGACATGTCTTTGTGTCCCACAGCCCCACCAGATCATCCCCCAAGAATGTGTGTAATCACTTCCTAAGCCATTATGATTCCTGGGCTCCATTTGGGCAATGAGTTACATGGTTTAATTACTCATTGTGTGAAATATGTTCGTTTTGCATCTGCCACTCGGTAATTTCATTTGGGGCCTCTTTGTTTGCTTTGTGTCCCCACACAAGAGCCACCGACCCCTATTCACTGTCCCTGTGCCGCTGCACCAGGGAATACAAATCCCACCTCCTTTTCCCCCCCGTCTGTCAATTCTTTTCGAGACAAAAAGGGTAATTTATTTAATTGTTGCTGATACAATGTCCAAAAAGTCTCCTTTCCCCTCCAACAGTTAATTACACTTGTTAATTATTTTAATTATTCCCAGGGTGATGCTGGAGGTATAGAGGAGCATAGGAGTAAACATGGAGCAGGGAAGTCGAGGTTTGCTCCAAGATCTCCGTTGAGAACCAGGCTGTAACCACATGGGTGGTGAAACCAAAACAGGGAATGTTTGGCCTGGATTTGGAACTTTCTGTTGGCAGCATGGAAGGATTTATAGGAGGGGAAGGCAGATCCTGCAGGATTTCCCTCAGATGAGGCCCGGAGAGGTGACTCTGGCCTTTCTCTCCTGGCAGAGATGGCATAAAATGGAACCACGACTCGGGGAAGCACTTCTGGTCAGCACCTCCGTGACGGTGGATTTATATGGAGGAAGAAACCAAACCAAGCAAACTTCCAGCCCGCTGGAAAGCTGAGGCTCAGCCTGAGGCTTAGGGACAGCCCACCTCCAACTCCAGCCGTGTTCCGAGGGGAGCGGCGGCCCCGGATCCGTGAGCAGCAAAGCTCATTTGTGGTCCCGTGGAGCAGCCTCCCAGCGCCCCCGGAGCCAGGGTGAAACCCGAGAGCTGCCGCAATCCAAACCTTCTCCACAGCTCCTTTTATCTTCCTGGGGGGAAAACAAAACGGCGCAGAAGCCGGAGCTTTGTGGCTGGGATGTCGCACATCTGGTTTGAGCTCCAAGAAATGCACTTCCACCCCCTCCCCGAATTGTTCATGTTAAACAAACAAAATCCCGGCGATCTTGCGAGATTTTGGCTCTGGATAACTTTGGAGCAGCTTTGAGAATTCCAGGCTTGTGCTACACTTCATCCCCAGTGGAAGCAGCGCACCTCGCTCGCCGGGAGGGAGGCACTTCCAAAGGGGAACAGCCGTGCCCTGGAACCCCCTTACCGGGAATGCTGCCGAGGCTGGGAGCGGGGAGTGGTCTTGACCACTCTGTGTTTAGGTTTCAATCCAGCATTTTTCCCTGTGTTATTTATGCTTCCTCCCCTCCCCCCCTTTTAAGAACGTCTGGAATTGTTTAAGATGTGTCCAATTGTATTAAGTTGCCTTTTGAGAGCTCTATGGTGTCAATTGGATTCCCACTCTTAGGAACAGAGCTTTCCAATTTGCCGTTTTTCCCTTTTCTATCACATCAGCACCAACTTCCTTCCAGTGCTTCCAGGTGTTACTTCAGCCTGAAGTTCACGCTAATCCCTGGACATCACTTGCAGATTCCCATTTGACACAGTTCCAGTGATTCCCTGGTTGGTGCTGCAGGAAGAAGGGAGTGTCATTCCTCTGGGATCTTCTCCCGTGGGCCCCTCCCTGTCGTCTTCCAGCAGAGGTGGATAAATCAGGGCAGATTGTGGAATCATGGAATCACAGAGTGGTTTGGGTTGGAAGGGACCTTATAAACCATCTCATTCTATCCCCTGCCATGGGCAGGGACACCTTCCACCATCCCAGGGTGCTCCAAGCCCCATCCAGCCTGGCCTTGGACACTTCCAGGGATGGGGCAGCCACAGCTTCTCTGGGAACAGATGAGAGGTGTGGATGAAGGGGGTGGGAGCAGCTCTGATCCTCTCCCCATCCCCTCCTTGACTCACCCTAGCCCAATCCCAATCATACCCCTTCCAAAGCAGGGGACGATGGCCACACGAGTCATCGGTGACATCTGTCCCCACGTCCATGCTCACTTGTGACCAGCTCCAGCTCCTCCGGGCACTGGGACAGTCTCTGGAAGCCACATAGACATTGTTCTCTCCAAGGACAGAGGCTCCTCGAAAGCCGCTCAGCGCCGGGCCCGGGGTGTTCCCGGCTCCTGGAGCCCATCCAGGGCATCAGGTTTCAGAGCGGGGGCTCCCGGCAGCTGCACGGGAAAGGAGCAGCAGCACTGGGACAGTCAGAAGGAGGAGCCATCGTTTCCATTCCAGGGATTCAATTTTCTTTCTCCTTCATCAGATTAACACCAGTGTAACTCCATTAACTGCCAGGAAGCAGCTCTTGATCTGAAAATCAGACCTGTCGGAGGGTCACAGAATCCCAGGATGGTTTGGGTTGGAAGAGACCTCAAATATCCTCTGGTTCTGCCCCCTGCCATGGGCAGGGACACCTTCCACTGTCCCAGGTTGCTCTAAGCCCCATCCAGCCCAGCCTTGGACACTTCCAGGGGTGGGGCAGCCACAGCTTCTCTGGGCACCCTGTGCCAGGGCCTCATCACCCTCAAAGGGAAGAATTCCTTCCCAGTATCCAATCAAAATCTACCCTCCCTCATCTTAAAGCCATTCCCTCTTGTCCTGTCCCTCCATCGCTTGTCCCAAGTCCCTCTCCAGCTCTCCTGGAGCCCCTTCAGGCACTGGAAGGGGCTCTAAGCTCTCCCCAGAGCTTTTCTTCCCCACATGAACACCCCCAGCTCTCCCAGCCTGGCTCCAGAGCCGAAGGCTTTTCTGGTTTTTGTGTACAGTCACTTCACTCAAAGGAGCAAAGCTGGATGTGGGATGAACGTGCAAAACCCTTCCTTTTATGTGCTTGGAGGGGTTGTTTTCTTTTATTTTCCCCCATTTGCCCTTTTTTTTACACCCCAAGGACCTCACTGTGATTTCTGTTCTGTGCTTGCTGAGGCAGCTGTGCCTTTTCCCTCCCGATCCTCCTGTGCTACTCTAGCACGTTGCTGATGGTGGAGACCAGGATGAAGTCTGGAGGTGCCTCCTCTGATTTCCCTCTCTCTCCCAGGACAGTGACCAGTGTTTTCTAAGTGGTTTTCAGTAGGTTTATTGTTCTGAGCAAACAAAAGCAAATGCTTGCCCAGTTCTGTTGAAGATCCCATGAGGACACTGTGTGAGGACACTGCGCTGCCCTGGGAGCCTGCACCAAAAGCTGTATCATGGAATTACAGGAACATTTAGGCTGGAAAAGCCCTCTGAATCCATCGAGTCCAACTGTTCCCCCAGCACTGGCAAGGCCAGCACCAGCCATGTCCCCAAGTGCCACATCCACAGTTAAATCCCCCCGGGGATGTGACTCCAGCCTGTGCCAGGGCCGGACAACACTTTTCCCCCTGATATCCAACCTAAACCTCCTCTGGTGCAACTGGAGGCTCTCTCCTCTCATCCTGACAAGCTGTGTGGACACCTCACCATGGGCAGGGTGTTGCCAACATCACTCAAATCTCTTCCCATGACACCACCTCAGAACCATCACTATCTTCAGGCTCATGAATCTCTTCACCGTTGCATCTTCAAGGTCCCCTATTGTTACGATGAATAATGACAATCAGCAATTCTGTGGATCTTTCCTAACCAGCATCAGACCCAGCAACACCCAGAGTCCAGGGAAGAGCCAGCCAAGGACCTCAGGGAAAGCAGTTTCTCCACAAATTCCAAAGAAACCTGAAAGTAGGTTGACTCAACAGTTTGAAACCTCTCCTTTTCAGACAAAATAAGCCAAGCTTGGGAGCTGCCATGGAGCTGGCCTTGGATTCAGTGTCTAGACACCAGGACAGCCGTGAGGAGGGTTTGGCATAAACCAGACAATCCATTCAGTTGTGCAACTCTCTCAATACCCCATGGCTCCGAAAAGTTATGAATTTGAGCAAATGTTCTTGGGCAATTTTCTGTACTTATTTGAAAGAGGAATTTGATTAGAACAATAGTTATAGAATTAAGAACAACTCCCACCCTGGCACTCGAAAAAGAAATAACCAAAACCAAACACTCAGTTGTATGTTCTGTGTAATAACCTCTGGACTCAGATGGAGAGTCACGACTTGGGATCGGAGTGACCTCGTGCCAAAGGGTGTTTGTACCTTGGCATATGGACGGGTCCTGTGCTAAGAAAATACCAACTGTATTCAGTGTCTGCTGCTTCAATAACACCGCTTGAAACACTCAGTGACTGGAGGCTGGAGCCAGAGAGAGATGGTCCCACGGCACCAGGGCTGGGAGAAGGGGCTTCACCTTCCTGCAGGCCTGGATTCCTGTTCGTAGCCCTTTTAGAGAAACCACTGGGAAATGCACAAATCTGAAACATTTCCAATATGCATTTTCTCCCTGGAGCAGTACGGGCCCTTTGGGATTTCTCACGGACTGCTGGCTAAACTCACAGAATCACGGAATCCTGGAATGATTTGGGTGAGAAGGGAACTTGGAGATCATCTGATCCCCACCCCCTGCCATGGGCAGGGACAGCTCCCACTGTCCCAGGGTGCTCCAAGCCCTGTCCCAACCTGGCCTTGGACACTTCCAGGGATCCAGGGGCAGCCACAGCTTCTGTGGGCACCCTGTGCCAGGGCCTCCCCACCCTCACGGGGAAGCATTTTTTCCCAATATCCCATCTAACCCTGCCCTCTGTTTAAAATCATTTCCCCTTGTCCTGCCACTTTGTGCCTGTATGAAAAGGTCCCTCTCCCTCCTCTTTATAGGCCCCTTTAGGCACTGGCAGGGGCTCCAAGGTCTCCCAGGGCCTTCTCTTTTCCAGGCTGAACAGCCCCAGCTCTCCCAGCCTGTCTTTGTAGAGAGGAAATTCAGTGAAACATTTTTAGATGTAAGTCAGGATGACATTTGAACTATTGTTGGATCATGTTCCAGCTGGGATGTTCAGGCTCCCTGGTTTTACCCACATCTCAGCACACTTCCACCAGGCACTGGGAATCCAGTTATTGCTCTATCAGTTTTCACTGGAGGAGTGACCAGAGCATGCCCCAAAATCTCTGCTGGATTAAGGGAATGCACTGCCAAGGAAACGGCCCCTCAGAACTCCCTCACCTTCACTGCTGAGGAAGGCAGAGCCCAGTTAACCCTGAGCATTTGTACAGAACAGGTGGAGCAGCAGGAATAAAAATCCCCAGTGCCTCAGGCCTGGAAAATGAAATCCACATTTAAACATCCTCTAGTGGCCCTGGGGGACTGATCCTGCACCCCACTGACTCCAAGACACTCTCACTGAGATGCTCTTTGGGGTTTAGGCACAAGATAAAATATTCAAGCTCTTGGAATTTCCCATTGCTGGGCTGTGGAACAATTTAATGGGAGAGAGGTTTCTGCATTGCAGACATTTTTCTTTTTATTAAATATATCCTGTAGTTGGTCATGGATGTGAAGAGATTTTCTATAAAAGCAGGTTTTAGCAGGAGTTGATAAAGTTGCACAAAAAAGCTGTTAACAACAGAACTGGGACTTAACCCCAGTTGGCTGGTCTGGTCCAGCTGTTATTTCCCAGAGTAGGGAGGCCTGGATTAAAGGGAAGTCACACAACTGAGGCAGAGAGGGGCTCGAGCCCCAGCCAAAGGCCCAAAGCTCTCCAGCCCCATGGGCTCTCCCTGTCCCACTGCAGCTCTCCTGGAACTTGGGAGCTTTCCAGCAGCACAAGCAACAAACCACAATCAGCTTTTGAGGAGTCTTTTTTATTAAGATAAATCCAGCAAAATTCCTAACAGTGGGTACATACAACCAACCTGCCCTTTTTGAAAAGAAATGTTTGTATTTCATTTAAAAACAGGATTACACTTTTATTTATTTATTTTTCTTTTTTTTTTTTCAAAACTGACAAAATAAAATTACATTTGGGAAACAACAGATTTCCAGCTCTTAGGTTTTTTCATGAAAATAGCTCACCTTCTTTATAAAAGCAACCCACAGAACCACTGGAATGTTTCACACGGTTATTTGTTTTGAGACCTCCCCACTTTAAGAAACCATACAACACATACAAGGGAAAAATTAAAATCTGAAGTCTGTAAGCATGACTTACACAAAAAGGGACACACTGACAGAAGTCAAAAGCTACCACCACTTATTCTTTCCATGTACCATACAAACTATTACAATCACAAAATTTAAAAACAATGACTTTTTTTTTTGTTGTTTTGTTTTGTTTGTTAGGGATTTAATTCCCAAGTAACCGAGATGAAGATGTTCCATAATTAAATTCATGCTAAAAAAACCTGCATTTATAAAATAGTTGATAAAAATATTCCTCTCTGTTAACAATACAGCATGGAGGTACGGATACCAAATGATGGAGATATAGGGCAGGGTTAACATTACTCGGACTTGGCTTCCTTATCATCAGATGCTTCAGCAGCTGGTGCCTAGAAAAGGGGTTGGGAAGAATAGAAATATTATTGGTAATGCTAATTGGATTCCAATCTAACCAGCATCAAAAAGAGACCAGTTTGTTAACACAGACACGGACGAGGCTTTGTGTGGACAGACGGGAACGCACAGAAAATATCGACACAGCAACGGGCTGATAATTCTTAAAATGAAAACACGGGAGTATTAATTAGTGAGGTCATTTTGGAATAAGTGTCTGCAGAGAGGCAGAGGTTTGGAATGTATTTTAGACTAGGATCAATGATATGTTAAGGGAAGTTCAAGCCCTCATCACAGGGAAGTGGAAGAATTACACATCAACCACGATCCTGCTCAGTCCGAACTTTGGGGAATCAGTTCCCACCTTTCTCTATGAAAATGTGCTTTTCCTTTTCAAGCCAACACATCAAACCTGCAAAGCTCCCTCAAAGCCCCTCTGAAGCACATTAGCCATGTAGTGCTTTAACTCAGCAGCTCCTGAGCTTGTTTTAGAAATGAAAGAATAAAGGACCCTTGGCTGGATGGGGACACTCAACCCATGAAGAGACACCACTGTCAGTGACAGAACACAATGGGCAGAGAGAGCCCTGAGAAAACACTGCTTCACTATCAGCAAAGGATCTGCTGGGACAATCCATCAGCAGCTGGTGGAGCTTGCAGCTGGACCTAGCAAAAGGCAGCTGAGGTAAGGAGCTGCCACAGCAAGGACCTGGGAGAAGAGGTTGCAGATAAGAGACGAGACCGAGTTTACTTTGCAAATCTCTTGCTGAATTGTTCTGAGGCTAAGAATTGTTTTAAAGAATTGTGTAGAGCTCCAAACCAGATTTCTGGCTCAGCACCAATCCTTGCTGAGCAGCAGAGGATCCCAGCAGTCCAGAGGGGACGTGCAAAGTCAGCTCAGGGCTGGAGGGTGACGATCTCCCTGGGCTCCATTGCTCCCCAAATCTTGGGCACTGCTGTGAGCCAGCCCCGAGAGGGACCCTGGGCCAGCAGACAGCACCTGTGGAAGGGCTCCAGCACAGAGCAGGAAGGAATTGGAGGGAGAAGGCCATTCCTGCAGGCTGTCCCTGGGAACTGCCCTGGGCAGGTACCACAGCTGCTCTGTCCTCACAGTGTGGCAGTGATTCCCCCACCCTCTGGAGCCCAGCAGAGCTCCTGCAGCTGTACTCCCAGCACATCTGGCTCTGTTCCCAGCTTTAGTGGAGCTAAAGTACCTCATTAGTTTTGGTATCTCCATTTTCAGAGTGGTTTTCTTCTTTAGCATCCTCTTGTTTAGTTTCCTCTTTGCCTTTGGCTCCTTTCTTCCCTTTTGTTGCTGCCTTTTTGTCCTCCTTTTTATCATTTGCTGCTTTTTCTTTCTGTTAAGAAAACAGACAGTGATGCATTAAATGCCAATTTCCACCTTGTACATCAGCATGCTCCCAACTCCAAAACTCTCTGCACAACCTCCTTCCACCCCCAAACTTCCTATTGACAAAGATGACATCAAAGTTTCACAGCAGAAGTGTTTTCCTTCTGTCTGTCCTGAATGTGCTACAGGGAAGTGCAGACTATAAAAGCAGCCATGGCTGGGGTTAAAAGAATTCTTATTTTAAATAGGCATTCAATTAAATTAGCTAAAAAATGTTGAACTGGCCTGTATTTCTGCCCTGCTGCTGAAAGGCAGCCACAGAACAAAACCAACATGTGCAAACACCAGAATACTTCAGATGTGCTGCTAATGCCTATTTAGAAAACTGTAACAAAGCTGTAGGCAAAGGACTTTCCCCCTTCCCTGCCAGAAATATTCCTTGTGATAATAAACCACTTCCGTGCCAGAAAAACTGGGGGCTCGACAGCATCACTTTGATAACCACGAGAGCGTTGCATTTATTCTTTAAGTGCAGTTTCTTATATGTGGATCAGGCTAAATCAAAACAAAACCCAAAACTTGATGCTTCTGTAGTCATAATCTTCCATAGGCAAGGTCAGATCCTGACCCAAATACCCGACCCTCATTAGTTTCACTTCCAAGGATGTGCCTCTTGCTGCCAATAAGTAACAGCACTGGCTCAGCCCCTTGCTTGATTAACCTACTTCCCACAGAGGAACCAGAAACCCAGCAAGATCTACTCACAGCTGAGCGAGGATAAGCAGAAAATTACTGGATATACATTTATCTACTCTGAAGATTTGTCTCAGTGACTACAAGTTATCAAACGGGTACAAAAAGTTTCCTTTCTTACTTCAGTCCCTCAGTTATTAATGGACAAAATTAATTCACCTTAAAAAGGAGCCGCTAAGGGCAAACTCAGAGTGTAAGGGGTAAAGTTACCCGATTCTTCAATGATTAAAAATTCACCAAAATTAACAGCAAATCCTCCAGTAATGCAGAGAATTTAAGATGGGGTCAGTACATCCAAGGAGTGAGGATCTCTTTCCTCTCTAACCTCCCACTCCTCAGTCGGAGGGATTTCATCCCACCTGCAGAACTCTCCTACAGTGTGGGGTCAGGAGTCGCTGTCTTGGGAACACCCAGTGTCCTGGTGCTGTTTGGCAGTGAGATTTACAATTACAATTGTTCTGTGGCACTGCTTATCTGCTCCCTTATCCCACTAAAAACCCCACAACCAAGTATTAGCAGAGCCAAATCCAATTCTCTGTGCTGGGAAAGCCCAGAGAATTTTCTTCAGACAGCAGTGGAGGAGAATCCAGGGAAACTGACTGCCATGGCTGGGCTGACTGGAGAGAAAGGGTCCCACAGGACACACCAGGACCTCAGCTACAGCACCGTGTTCATTTTCCTCAATAATTTTGCTCTAGACACAGCAACAACAGTTCAATAATAAGGTCCTGTATTTTAGAAGTGACAAAACTCCTTTCCCAGCTCCATGTTTTTCAATATGGCAAAGTTTAACAGGTGGAATCTATTCTGACACACAGGAAACCATTCCAAGATCCTGAAGGTTGACAAGTAAAGCACTCGGGGCAGATAGAATTAAAAATGCCTCCACAATTCTTACTCCATCACCCTTTGCACAGGTGTGGATGCAGTTTGAGGAGCTCTGGAGAGCCAAAACCACAGCTCAAGCGTCCTGGCTTCAAACAGCACCTCAGGGGCAGGAGGACCAATGCTTTCCAAGTCCAGCTGGGGGCAGTTCCCAAGGCACAGCTCCCAGGGGATCCCTGCATGATCCCAAAGGGAGACCACAGCACCCAGTTGTGCAGTGGGGGCCCAAACTAAGCTTTGCCAGTCCCTTACAGCCCTTAACTCTTGCATCTCTGTTAAAACTTTTCACGTTCAGTTAACGCAGCTTTAATGTTTCAACCTCGAGATGTCTCCATGAAAATAAAAAAGCAAACTTGGAAAAAACCCAAATACAACAGCGTGGGTCATGCACTGCTGCCTTGCCCTGCGTGCCACCAGCAGCTGGCTCTGCTCTGCCTGGGGCACCAGCCACTAGAGGGAAGTGCAATCCAGAGTGCCCAGCCCTCCATCCAGCCAGGAATGTGGCCTGGAATTCCAGCTGCACGGCCAAGATGGAACGGGAAAACCTTGCTCTGCACAGCACTGAGATGACAGAGCTGAGCCCAAAATGACCCGTGGGGTTCTCTCTCTTTTCCGTGACATCTCTGCTGCTCCACACAGAGGATGTGGAGGGAAACAGTTCCCTCACCTGGAAGTCTGCTGTGCCATAGGCAATTGCAAATTCCTTTTCAATAGAAAAGGAAAAAGCTCCTGGTTCCCAGTCCGTCATCCCCCTCTGCAACCAAAACTTCTCTCCCCACTGTGCTTTGCCCACCTTGCCATTCCCAACCCACAAGGAAAATGTGTGATGGGAACAGGTTAAAAACAACCACGGAAGTTTTGTTGCTGGGGTGTTTATTGGTTTTTGCACTTTGGTTTTTTATTTTAAGCTGCAAAATCCTAAATATTTACAGAAAAATCTAACAAAAAAGCACTGCAAACTGACAGCTGGGAAGGTGATAGGAAGGAGATGGAAAGAAATCCCTCATGAATGGCAGAACTGCCCCCTTTGAAATTCCAAACTGTTGCACCAAACTAAAAAAGAGCTTTAAAAGGTTTCTTTTTGAACTGTACTGTCAGACATGCCAATGTTTGTGACATTTCCAAAAATATCCAGCCAAAGGAAAGGGGTCTCTAGAACTCTGGGTGATTAAGATGTGATAAACTGATAACTAACTGCAGAGAGGGCCTCAGAATGGAAATAGAGTAAGAAACTGTAACTAAAAGCATGATTTTCAATGCCTCCTCTAATTGAGTCTCTGCTCTCTATTCCAAGCATCATTTTCCCAACAATGCATTATATGGAACTTCAGAATGGCCTTGTAGAGCAGCAGCAAAGCCTCACCACAAGGGATTACAAATCTGCTCCGTTTGACACATTCCTTCAGTAGAAATTGGATAAAATTATGTCTTTCCCATTCTTTTTGCTCACATAATTCCATCTTAAAGCTTTCAGGATAGTTACGAAAAAGCAAAGGGGTTAATTGTGGGGGTTTTTATCCCTGTAAACACCTCGAGAAGGAAAACATAACTTCAGTTCAAGACCCTTACCTTAGGTGCTGCCTTTTTGGGCTTTGGCTCCGGTTTGGGTGGAGCAGGTTTCTGCAAAAAAGCACAAGAAACAAGTCAGGTGAATACCAGAAATAAATATTTATATTTATATTTTCATGAGCAATATGTTGGTAACTTTTGCGAATTATTTACCCAACAGTTGGCCCTGCAAAAAATCAATGGGCAAATTACCAGGCTAAGGAGAGAGCGGGTGATTTACAGAGCCACGAGCATTTGTATGGAGAAGTCCTACAGGGAACAAATCCATCCTGAAATCAATATTCCTTAACTCTGGATACTTGTGCCCAGATGGAATGTGCACTAACACAGACGCTGCAGCTCATGTGAGAAGCCTGTGATGTGGGGACGTTCAAGGAACGGAAATGTGGAATGGGAATTTTAAATACTGCAATACTCTAAGCAGGCCTGTCCCAGTTTTGGGGGAAAAAACCCAATAGTTTAACTGTCCCCATCCCAAGTGATATAGTATTAAAGGATAAATAGAGATACTCACAGCAGATAGTCTGGCTGACCTTCTCTTTGGCTGCGTAAGGAAAGATACGTCAGTAAAATTCAGAGAGCACATAAAGCACAGCTTTCTCAGAATTGCCACCCAAAATAACATGGCATCATGAAGCCCCATAGAAATCCTGGGATTTATGAAATTATGGGCATTATGGTGAGGGCCTTGATGACTCCTCATCCCTGGAAGTGCCCAAGGCCAGGCTGGATGGGGCTTGGAGCACCCTGGGCTAGTGGAAGGTGTCCCTGCCCATGGCAGGGAATGGACTGGATGAGCTTTAAGATCCTTCCAACCCAAACCATGCTGTGATTCCGTGATCCTTGTAGGTCCAACTCAGGGTATTCTATGACTTCCTAGAAGTGCAGCTTTGCTCAGCAGTTCTCTGCTGCCGCCACTTTACTCTGCTGACGTGGTAAGGGATGAAGTTTCTTTACTTGCAGGAGCTGTGAGGCTAACAGGGATGTGTTCCCACTGGAACCGACGGTCCCTGACCTCAGCCCAGTGGAGCTGCTGGACCCCCAGCACCACCTCAGGGGGGTCACCTGTCACCTCAGGGGACAGCGATGGCCCCGAGCACCCCAAAACCAGGCACAGGGTCACCCCAGGGGCTGAACACCCCTCATGAGCTGCGTGGGGTTCCTAATTTCTGCAGAACCCCAGAGGAATTCTTGGAGTGGGGACCACAAACAACTCCTACCTCCTCCTTTGCCTCGCCTTCAGCTGGAGCCTGCAAGGAAAGCGAGACACTGAGGTGAGAAGGCAAGACCATGCCGTGTGACCCCACCTGAGCCCCGAGGGGAGCCGGGGGGGCTCACAGGGCCCCCCAACACCACCCGCAGCAATGGCGGCCTCCCCCCAGCCCCGCCGCCTCACGGACTACAACTCCCACAATGCCCCGCGGCCACCGCCTCTACGTCATCACGTCGAGTTCGAAAAGTTCCCGCCAATTTCCCCTCACACAACAAGGTCGCCGCGGGCCTCGCAAGGACAATGAGGGACAACCGGGAACGCGGCGATCGCGCTCGCCCGAGGCGTTTCGACTCGGTCCAGGCGCCTCACGGTCCCGGACGGGGCCGCCCGGCACCTGGACCGAGTCGGAACCCCTCGGGCGGGCGCCTCAGTGATTGAGGGGCGACCGCGTCCCCGCCCCGCCCCCCCAGCCCGCGCCGTGAGGGGAGGGGGGGCGCCCCATATTCCCGCTGCCCCAAAGTTCCTGATTACGGTGATAAATCCCTTTTCCCCGCTTTCCTTGAAGGCCAGTTTCAAATTCTGCGCCGCCTAATGGCCCCAAATTACCATTGCACAACCATCTGGTATGACAAGAAGTGGGAGGCAAAAAAAAAAAAAACCCCCCTCTTTATTGCAAACAGTAAAATACACCAACACGCAACCAAACTGCATGAATGGGGAGCGCGAGATGGGCCCGACCGCTGACTGACGGCCGCAACGGCCAATGGGGGCGCGGGGAGCGGCGCNGGGGGTCCGGGGGGGTCGTGGCGCGGGTTTTGCGGGGGTTTTGCTGCCCCGCGTTCTCCACAGGGGCAGCACAGCACTATGGCTGTTTGTAATCCAGCATGGAGACACTGCTGCTCCAGCCTTCTCCTCCTTCCCAAACAAAACAGCCCAAAAGTGAACTCGCCGCGCTGCCCTGCCCGCCCCGAGCCCTCTCCCTCCGCTCCCCGCTCCGCTCTAGGACATACACCAAAAATTAAAAATGCAAAAAAAAAAAAACCAACCAAAAAACCCAAAAAACCCCACACACANCACGCCCGCGCGCGCTAAAAAATTTTTTTTTACAGCTAAATTTCCGCGATTGCCGCTTTAATCTCTCCCCCTTCGCTCCCCATCTGCCTTCTCTCGTTTTTTAATTTTTTTTTTTCGTACTTACCTTTCTTTTGGGCATAGTTGCACCTTAATAGTTGATTGCAAAACCTAATAGAGATAAGATATCGAAAAATAAATGGAAGCGGCGAAAAACTGTTCCGACCGTCCTGCAAAAAAAAAGAAAAAAAATAGACAGGAAAAAAAAACAAAAATAAAAAGGAAGATGTTTAAGGGACCAAGAGTTAATTGCGGCAGAAACTGAACAAAAAAAAAAAA